>UXSR01005268.1:0-119336 GCA_900604375.1 Mesocestoides corti | reverse complement strand
TGAGGTGCTTAGGCAATAAAAGTAGGGGGGAGGAATGAAATATTACTTATTATGGGTTTTAGATAATTTCCGCTCTTTACGGCTCACATGTCTGAATTGCCATAGCAACAGCCAATTTATGTCTTTTCAACTGTTTAATTACTTGTAAAAATTGTCTTGGGTCACCGGTTACTGCACCAGTCCAAGAGAACTCATAATCGTTGTGCCTTCTGCGTAAACACAAATTTTGACTACGAGAAGATAACATCTGAATGGAAACGATGGCCATCGTCCCAAGGATTACTTAGTCAATTAATCAACCACGTTGTCTGTCATGGTCTCCACAGAAACGTTGATTTAATTGTGATTAAAAGTTTCTTTTAGTCAACGAAGCCGTGTACATGAATTTTCGAAATATTTTCCCAATGGGTTAAATCATTGAATCCTCAGCCGCATGAATGCCAGTGATTTGTACCCTGTTGTAAGTAGTATTGTGGTTTAATGTTAGGTGAGTGGCCTAAATTCTCAAGATGATACCCAAAATATTGCAAACTCATAACTGAAATGCAGTTATCACAAAACAAATCCCTTTGCTATGGAACCTTTTGAAAAGCCTATCGGTAAAAGAACAGAATTTTTAGCAAAAAGATTTGAATCTTTTTATGTGCTTACTTTCGTTTGTTCAGTTAGCCGATTGAACAAAAACTACAAATTAAGTCCTACTTATAAAAATCAATTTGATTTCAGTGCAAAAGAACTTTTAAATCGGCTACTAGGAACTGAGCTAGCATCCGTAGGCATTGAGTCATGAAACAATAAATTAGAAACTCTTATTCCCAACCTTTAAATGTAACATTTTTCGGCGTATTTAATCAAATAAAAAATTATTTGAAACAAATTATACCCAAGCTGAGGGCAGATTTGTTTCTGGCTGTCACTGGTACTGGTTTGCCGCACACAATGCATTCACAAGGTATTAATTTGGTATATCAACGAACATATTCAAGATTGACTTTCATTTATACATTAACGACATTTATTTCTATATTAATTTCTACAACAGCTTTGAAAGTAAACAGCAAAAAATTTTTTGAACATGGGGATGAGATACTCTTGGCTCCTTAAGTACAGTGTAAAATGTCTTATTGGTTGGCGTCCGAAATCCGCAATGGTAATAAACACAAAATTCACTTCTGGCTTCAGGAGTTTTCGTTAATTTAAGTGGTTCCTGATTATGATAATGGACAGATCTCAACTATGTACCTAACAAATACAGGCAATTTGAAAGAAAATGGAGGACATGTGGTTCATTGAAAAAGGGAGGAGAATAGAACAGTCATCCTTCACATTGCATTAAAACACCGGAACATACTGATACTTTTAGAGGTCTTTTGACATTTGAACAGTTTTGTTCTACTTGAGAACCAATAAATTCATTTGGGTCTCTACCAACTATGGTCAAAACTGTTTGAGGCTTATTGGCATCACTAGTGCGCGAATAAGCTGTACTATAATTTGCACAACAGTGCAGTTCATTTGCACAACTCACTGCCGGGTTCTTGCAAATTTGCCTTAATTTTACTCCAAACAAAATGCTTTAACTTATTTAAATTTTAGTAAAATCAGAAGGCACTTCTTTATTACGAGAAATCAAATGACGTGTAACTTTATTAAAAAAACCACGGAAGCTAATTTGAAAGTTTAAACACTAAACGAGCGGACCCTTTACAAAGTACCACCATAAGACTGTCTACTAAATTCATTGGTGAACATTCTAACATTAATTTGCTGTGTAGCTTATTATATAATCAAATATTTAACTCTTGAAATACAAGCAGAACTAAATCCGTCACAATAGTTTGTGACAATAATAATTAATACTCTACAAAGCAGACGCACTCGTACAAGATTCTGCAAACCATCAAATACTCAAGCTAATTTTCGTGAGAGGGATAAAGTATAATATTATTATACTCTCTGATTAATTTAGACCAATTTGTAAAAAGCTCTTGAGAAACTACTTTTATTTCCAATCTGACAGGTTGTATCAAATTAATATCGCTTTGGCGCAAAAATCAATCACAAATAGTAATCTCATTGTTTGGGTATACATTGTTACCTATATCCTAGCTTATACAGTTTGTCTCAATATGCAACAAGCTTTTTTAAAAAAGAGTTTTATTTTGTAGATATTAACACTTTTGCTGTAATTAGCACCAATTCGCATTCAGTTTTTTATTATTCATGACCAGTAATAGACATGTATTGAAAATGCTTACGCGGGACGTGAATATGATGTTCTCCCAATTGTATCATTCCTCGTCGATTCACATTTCGTAAAATATCGAAAAAAGCACCAAATGGATAAAGGTGACGCCATGGATCAGATGATGGTCTCCTATTTTCTGAGATAATTGGTTTTTGAAATACCAGTGCAATCAAATCAGGTAAATCATCACACTGAAATATGCACATTTATTCTGAAAAAAACATGTAAGTTTGATAAATGCTGCAACTGGAACACTAACGTCATACGCTGGTCAATGACAGGATTTGGTTCTTTTGCAGAGCAAAGAAATTCATTTTAAAGTCCCCATAAGTGCAGTGATTATTGGGACCGGCAACCGGAAATGTAGCTACATTAAATTTCATTACATCAATAAGCACATTCTCCAATCACGATTATCTGCCGAATTGAAGTACCGTTGTTTGCTTTTATATGTTCGGCCTTTACTAAATTTTTGTTTTGCCGAATGACATATTTGCTTCAACAAACGCGCAGTAGAAAACAGACCTAAGTTTGAGTGTTAATCATAACTTTTAAACTTAAAAAGAAATGTCTAACGGCAGATAATTTACTTCAGGTTTTGTAATACGATCATTTTGCACTAATTAAAATTTCAATTATCACTGCAGCCACTTCTTGTTTCCATTGTTCATTGGCAGCCCTAGAACCCGTAAACAATGAGAATGGCATCAAGACCACACAAACCAACCGTTTCTTTGTTCCTTGTGGCAGTTTGTGTCAGTTCAGGCAATTAAATTTTCTGAGTTTCCATCTAGAGCAGAAAATTAATTAGCAAATTTTAAGGTTAGTTGTTGAGCGCAGCTCAAGTCATTGAACTTACCGGCAGTTCACCCATGGTTACATGAGAGCGTTCAAGAATTTTTTAAGACAGTCTCACGAGAAGGTGCTGATCGTAAATGCGATGGCACAGTCATCCATTCGGCTTTGTCAATGTTGAACTATACCTTCCACTGTCAAGCTGAATTCCAAAAAAAATCGATTGCTTCATTCAAAAACCATTTAACAAACTTTGAGATGCTGAAGATATAAAAAGCAATCTGATGTAAGATTGAAGTAAAACTACACACACTTGGAGATGATTTATTAACTGTAATAAGTTTAGATGAAAGCTAACTCCAAAATCAATAACCTGGAGAAGAGGCTTTGGTTCTCCGCACATATTTATTCATGTAAAATCTTATACTAAAAGGTTATACATTTCAGAATGTTGCGATAAATACTAGAGGCTAAACCGGTCGTTCTAAGGCCTTTAAACACATTCGCTATTGGCTAACCACCGGAATGCATTGTTTTTAGCCTTAGTCTTCAAGAAACCTTAAAAATATCACTTTTTATTAAGTGCAGCTTCTGTCCACCGTCAGACAGAGTTGACAGACGTTTATAGCAGTTTCCAAAATCCAAGCATTGTTGGACTATTTATTTTTTCCATATCTTTTCATAAGAACATTTGCTGCATCATGGTTTTAGAGTAATATTATCTGCTATAGGTTGGGTTCTTAACGGTCCAGACATGCCTATGAGCTGTGGCTTTCTACACATTTCCGGACAAAAAGGAAGAAAATTTGTTTAAACTATTCTGGTGCCATTTCCTTTGTGGGAACTCGTAATTTAAGCCGTGGGACCCTGTAGCAAGTATATCCGTTTCATGTAATGACCAATCGGTGTGGTTGTTCATATTAAGTGGGAAGAGTTGGGTTTGCGTATCGGAAGAATAAATGAAACTGGGTAATTTATTCACTCTTAAGCACCTCGTGATCTGAAACGCCATTTATTTGTTTAAAAGCAAGTAGTTGCTTTAGAATACCCCTACGAAGGAAGGATAACCAATTAGGGCAATAAGAAATATTATCATAACTAACTAACGGCAAGTTTTTGTTTTAACTAATGATGTGCTGGAATGAACCTCGTCTAAAATCTGCAGAACACACAGCATAACAATTAGCATTTTAGTCCAAAACATTAAATATAACGATTTCTCATGCGGATGACTCACTGCATAGTTTCAAGGGATTTAATGAAGTAACATATTCGTTACATCATTTTTGTGTTTTGCACTTACCTATAAAATATAGGGTTTTACAAAAATCTCAATACTGTGAACCCTCGCTTAATTTACCTCACCGACAGGTGGTTTAAAAAAAATTAAAGATAATATATTTCTTAAGTGGTAATTTAGCTAGGCTTTACCAATATAATTTTTTTGGTTCCTAATTTTTCCTGCTTACTCAATAATTACAAATTAGTGCATCGGAAAACACTTCTGTGTACAAGTCAATATTAAGACATGAGTTTCATTTAAGTTATTCATTTCTTTTTTAAATGATCAACAGTTGCACTAAACAAGTGCCTACGAAAGACTTTATGCACCCAACTTCATATGTCACCAGACTTGTCACTGAGTCCCCATCAATAATTGTTATACACTTCTCTTTAAATTTATTTATGGATATTATGGATCCACCGCAATTGATTTTTCTAAAATTTTGAGTCTTTACAGGTTTTAACGAATAAATGAAGTTAAAGTAAATTTATTTTAAGATGTGATTTTATCGCACGTATTTCTGCAAATTCTGCATTGCGCCAATCGTTAGGATCCGGTAAAGTTACCTCAAACGGAGTAAAAAGATGCAGACAGTTATAAAACTGGCGGGTAAGCCAGTATTAAGGTGCTAAATCGACCCATCACCATAACCACCACCATCCCCAAACATAAGGTGTTATTTCCCCGAGTAATTACCGTTTTGGACATTGTCATTGTTGAATAATCATTGGACACTTCGAGAGCAGATGTTTACAGTAAGTGCTAATGTCCTTTTAATTCCCACTTTTTCCTGTTTTTCGAAATGGTAAACTCGCACTTGTTAATTGGCATCGAACAATCCGTCTAAAAGCACAACGTTGAAGGTTTTATACAAGAATAGTTGATTTAGTAATTGAGAAACTGAAAATATGACACATCACCGATTTCGCAAGTTCCTTATGAGTAAAAAATACCGCTTTTCCATCCTGGCCTTTCTGAGTAGTTTCATTTCACAGGTTACTGCAATGGCTAGTTGAAAAGCTTGTAAAAGGACTCCATATAAAGCAAATTGAAACCTATGTGCCAATGACTAAGTCTGTTGTCAGGGTTCTTTCCCAAAGCAAAGTTGTAAAATCAAGCGCCTTGGCTTAGAGAGGCGTAAATCACTTAAAAACCTGTTGAGTGATTGTCCATCATTTTTTAAACTGATTTTTATAAACAGCAAGGCAAATTCTTTGCTGCATTTCCTTATTTGCTAACGTCAGATACAAGGTTTTTGATGGAAAAATATAATTTAACCTTGGCAGACCTGTACTAATCACCACGAACGGTAAAAGGTTGTAATAGACAGAAACATGCCGAAAAACCACCCGCATATTTTAACAGTAGATTTCACGTTACATAAAAAAGTCGATTAAGGCCCAGCATTATGTCAATATCTTCACGCCACTTGTAATTTTGCAACAACTACGGTGTCTACTTAAATTATTTGCAGTTAATATACACAAATTTGCAAAGTCAGACCAACTTAGTGGGAAAAATGTAGTTCTTCTCCTGTGATCAGTAAAAATTTTAACGCTTAAATTACTTCTCCCAACAGAAACCAGCTAGATAGGGTCCACTCTGTGATTTAACACATTCCCCCAATTTAAGACTTTCAGCACATTCCTACTGTAGAGGTTTCAGTTTATTATTGCCATTTCAACACAAGGCCATCGTTTTATTCACTAAGGTGCAAAAACAGGTAATTTACTGAATAATTGATCGGTTCTTTGAGGTGAAAGCACATAATGTAAAACTAACGAAATCCAAGTAATCAATTTTAACGTGACTGGAAAGCTTATAGCAATTTTGGGGATTTTATACACCTTCGGTGAGAATATAGCAACTTATTCAACTCTGCATCGACCTGCTGCCAACCTTCTTGCAGTTTCTTTTCTCATTCCCTAAACAAAGGACCTTAAAATCACGGCGATTCACTTGGCTAAGCATGGGACGCTTAACCGACGACTTTGCAGTAAGATTAGTGCCCGTTAGATATTATAAAACCCCCAATAACTCTGATTACTCCTCCTCAAACGTTCCTACCCCATTCAAAAACATATTAGATTTCCAAAAGGCAAGTTGGTAATTTTCTTCAAGGGTGCGGAAGTATATTTCAATGCAGTTCAAGCAAAACAGCAAGTCGATCCCTCAGTAAAAGTTGAACTAAACCTGTACCAATAAAAGGCCTTCCCAAAAGGCTCTGAAAATGAATTATGCGTTTTGCTCGATAAAACATGAGATAACAAAAGACCACAAATAGTAACAAGTACATTTATTCAGCCTCTGTTTTGTAAGATTTTGCTCGTTTTTCATTTAGAACAGCACCAAATGTCTGTTCTCACATGAAAGGCTGTTTCAGTTGAGGCTTCATAATCCCAATTCCCAGAATATGTTTGCATGACATCTATTGACATCTTGCAGTTTTTATGTTGTGACAAAGTAAATAATTTGAAGATAAGTTGTCAACACCTGTTTTCAATCTGAGCTAACTTCGCAGCCTATTCTTTCAGCCAAAGTCTGCTTCTTGCTAACACTAATTATTTGGAAATTACACAATCGTGCTAAACCCGTATCAGTAATAATATCGATTTGCTTGAGAATGGGCCGGCTTAATGGCTTTTACGCAAAGTATGAAGAATCGTTTAATGTGGTCCGGCTTTATAAAGTCAACAGTTTAAAACATTTTTAATGGTTCCAGCAATGTAAACTCTTTGAGCCTTGTTAAGCACCTAATTTTTTAAAAGAAAAATATGCTACTTATTATGTCTTTGACTTTATTTCCGTTTTCTGCTGTTGTAATT
This sequence comes from Mesocestoides corti, assembly GCA_900604375.1. NCBI lineage: Eukaryota > Metazoa > Platyhelminthes > Cestoda > Cyclophyllidea > Mesocestoididae > Mesocestoides > Mesocestoides corti. Next base: position 112,183 of record UXSR01005268.1, on the reverse strand, counting down.
AATCTTCAGAGTCTATTTATTCTTAAAAAAGTCCGGAGTACTCAAGACTTTATACCCTTAATGCAATTATCAAGTAGACCTCTTTCTTCCTTGGTGACTTTAATCTACATTTCTTGCATTCAAAATTCTTCATTCTTATTGACTATCTTCACTGTACGGGCCATCTCAGTTTTGGATGCGCCAATTGTGTCACCAGCATTTTCGACGAAAAACAAAAAATCTCTCCATGGGATCATGCTCCTATCTGGTCACCACGTCGGACTTCAAAACTAACGGTACTGGTGGGATAGAGGGTTGACAAAAGATGATTAAATCTAATCAGGCTGAAAATCGAGGTAATTGTATAGCTGAGACCTAAAGCTACACCGATATCAGTCAAGGTCATCGCAAACAATGCAACCTGGTTCACCCGCAGCCACATGGCTGGCGTCGCTCTCAAAACATGTTGCTGGCATTTATTTATCCAGTCTAAGTCAGTCACAAGTCAAAATCAATACTTGGTGGGTTTGACTTTTCCCATGCGCTCAGATCTGTAGACTGCGAAACGAACTTCGACAAGATTCTATAGCCGCTTCTTTGGAATCGCTTGCTCCACGGTACCCTTCAAATCCATAATCAGACATTTAGGCAATGCTTTTTCCTATTTGGAATATATTATTTGTATCCAAAGTAGATAGATAACTAGTACTACTTCACACCACACTTTGGGAATCATCATTTGTGAATTTAAATGCTCAAGATGAAATCCGCCAACAGGTAACAAATTCAAGCATCTTATTTCCACTTTCAGTCCTGAAGTTCCTTGACGCAATGACCCAATGAACTCGAAGTTCATGCTTTCAACCAGGCTTCGCCAAGACCTTTTTTATGCGTGGTTCTGATTCAATGTCAAATGCATCAACTTGACAATCGACGTAACAAGTAGTAGGAGCAGCATTTTCTATTGAATCATGTTTGAATACATGACGACGTTTGGCCTGTTGCTGGTGAAGAAATTTTAGCCAATAATATTTCATAATTGGTTAAGGAGTATGTAGTGACTAGAGGATTTAGCACTACCTTACAACCCTCTAGTTAACAGCCCATGGCTACCCGAGGATAGGAAAAAGGAGGCGACAGAGAACACGACCGTTTATTAGAGTCGAACCAGCCAAGTGGCTTTGTGTGCGTATGAGTACGCGTGCGTAACAGGCGAATGCTGACAAAAATCAATAACAATACAAACACACGGGCCTTCATGCACGCACACTCGCGCGGGGCGGCTGTCAGTTCACTACAAGTACCTAAGTAAGTAGTGGGAACAATTAGTCGGCGGTGAAAAATAATGGGTTAATTTTTCTACGTCGATGCTGCTAGAGATTCGCGAAACCAACGAGGCTCTGTCAAAAAGAGGGTAATGATTTATGCTGCAGACTAAAAGCAGCATTTCATTTGTCCTCGAAACTGACCTCAATTTACCATAACCACCCACACACTAAGCTGAGGGAGTGTGCGATGCAGCTGGTAATGCCACTGATAGCTCGCCTCGTGGGTGTTCGTTTCTCCTGCCCTCGCTCAGTCATTCTGCCCCAAATCCGAACCACGACTCTTTGTAGCCAACGGGCTTTTAATGAGAACAGGCAAAGTTTTGTACCTGTGGTATGCTACAATTCCCCTTTGTTTTATGGTTAGTGGTAATTGACTTCTTTTAATTTTTGGTTTAATGTTTTTTTTCACGTCATGTCAACACAGATGGGCTTTACATTTTGGTGGAAATTTGAGTTCTCTGCATAAAAAAGCTAGTCACAAGCAGAAATGCACTTTTGCGAACCCATCAATGCTTAAATTGAAATATTAATGGCGCTGTCGAGAAAGCCAAATTTTATTCCCTTGAGGGCTAACTTTCAAAATCCATCACTAACTTGTCTTGGGAAATTTTAAATAAATATACGCGTACTTTGTTACCTGATATATTTGATAAAGCATTAACAAATAAACTTTTATATCTTATATTTTCATAAAAAAATACAGTCCCAGAATCATTTTCAGGAAATTATTATTGTACTTTTATTGTACTTACTTTTATTATTAAAAACATAGAATTTACCAGTTTTATACATTGAATAGCTAACTCAAAGCCAATTGTTGGAAGATACTAAGTTCCTGCAAAACCATTTTGTCATTCGTAAAAACAGCAGTAGGTGACAAACTCAGCACCAAAAGCTTCAGTGGGGTTACCACTGGAGCTTAGGTGGAAACACAGGTGACAGTAGACTATTAAACCATCTGCCTTCAAGCTGATGTGCCTTGTGAATCGCATGAAACTCGAGAAATCGTTTATCGTAAGACGCAAATCCGTGTTAAGAGGTAGAGAGCCAATTGTTTTTACGATTATGGGACGTAAGAGTTATGTAGGAACGAAGTATTTTGCGTCTCTGGGATGTTTCCAAAACCTTTTTATGGCCCCGCAGATGTGGAATTCGAGGTGACATCGAAGTGACCGAGACATTGGGGTCTGAGTTCGCTGTGAGCTCATGTCAGAGATTTAACTGCTAATTTAAATTGCTCTCCCAGAGTGAGCGAGTTAGAGCCTGATCGTAAACCCCGGACTTACGCAAATAAAGTTAACCGGACAATGTTGGTCGGTGGGCTTAATTTAACAGACATCAGAAGCCAGATTAGATAAGAGTATGTGGTTTGTTAATTAACCGTTGTGGGTAGAATTGTACAGCGCATAGATTAATCGACAGATGCGGACATGCAAAGGCGGGGCATGACGGATGTGAAATAGCATGAATCAGCAACAACCAAAATGATTTTTGAGCCCAGAAATAGTGCCTTCTACCGGAATCATTGAATACGTTTGCTCAAGGTACTGTTCCTGAATATGCGTTTACTACTGAGCAAAACTGTTAAAATTGTACCCGTAGTTTTGTTATACCAATATATTTCAAATAGCGAAATTCATTACTTTTGATACACGTTACCAAACACTCCATTTGAGTCTGTCAAAAATGTTCATTTTTGCTTTCTGTAATAATCCCAGGAATCAGTTTAATCGGCCATTTTTGTGATCTGAAGTAGAACAGTTTTTAAGTCAATCTCTGGAAATGGCGCATGATTTACTCCTACAAGGGAACGGATACATTCAACTAGCGTTAAATGGTGTTATCTAAAATTATATTCTTATGAGTCCAGGGTTGTCTAAGTATTTTTGCTGAAAAATGCTTTCGTTTCTACACCAATATTCCTGCGATCCGATAGACTTTGAAAGCAGCAGACTAATAGTGGTTAAATGAGATGCATAAATTTTAATTTACCGTTTGCAAAATGTCATTCATTATTGCAGTAGGCTCCACTTTGATTTATGTCCTGTCATTCATGAATTTCATCAGTTTCACCAAAATAAATGCCAGCCAATCTAATGAGTGCTGTTCTCTGTTTAGTAAGCATGACATTGTAGGGATGTATCTTGTTTTTTCGAACCTTCAATTTAGGTGTGAAATTTGTCTTGCCTATTTCATTCACTTCCCAATATTTTGCATTATACAAAAACCTTAAATAGACTGCTAAGTAGTAGCTTCATCTCAAAATCCTTTGGCTTTGAACAAACGTGACTGGTTCTGTAAAAAGCACGGTCGCCTTTTCCAATGTGAATACTAGGAAGAAATGCCTAATATTAGTCCCAGGTTTCCATCACACCATTTCCTGATAATCCAAGCAACTATGACTAGCTGGTTGGTAAAGCCCGTTTAATTAATGTAAAGTTTGAATTTATGAAGTGAACTGCTACAAAATAATGCCAAATTGTTTTTTGTTGACAAATTAGTCCCCACAAACAGACTACTAACTAGAGCTTCATTTGACATCTGCGCAAAAAAAACGCAGCGACTGTCAGATGCACAGTTTTAAACTGAGTTAAAAACTAGCGTTTCTCTTGCTAATTCAAAATTCCCAGTTGCATCTATTGTTTAATTTATGGCCGGAAAAATGATGGTTTGTGCATGAGAAAAATGGTTCCATTTCTCACTGCAAAGCGTCTAGACTTATTTCCTGCATCAATTGGCTAGGCATATGTTTATGCGTTTCATGCTTCTAATTTCGGCTAGCCACATTCCGTCAAAGTAATCGATTAGCAGATATCTACTCAATGACCCCATGGTATATCGGCTCGATTGAAACGCAAGTGGTTCTCACTCGAATACAGGTGGTGATGTCACCCTGACACCTTGAATAAGGCGTGGATCCAACTTAATTAGGTTTCATTGGTGCTGATCCTGTATGTGCTCCTTTCTTTCCGGTGGATCAAACTTAGGGCCACCCATGCAAGAATAGCGGGCCCTCAAACGGGACAAAAGTCACTTGGCTTTGAGTGCAGGCGACAGCGACCTCAGGAGGAAATTGACGGCCTTGACGCCCACGGCGCCGCATGTGCCAAGAGCAGTAAGTCAAAACCGAACACCAGTATCCAGTACCAGTGGTAAACTAGCTGTGATATTCACCAAATAAATGTTGAAATTTCTACAAAAAGAACTTGCGTGACACAGTAGTTTCCATCGATTATTTTTTTAAAAACTGTGACACCTGACTCCTAATTCTTAATAAAGTGAATATGTAACCTTTTGAATAAGTTTATACTGAAATCTGGATCCCAAGGTAGATGTCGCATTAAAAAGTCATCAACCAAGAAGCAAACTTTTAGCACTTTAAGTTATTGGAACCATTAATTTCATGCCATTCAAGCAAAATCACTTCATACTAGAAGTATTTACAGGTGCTCACTAGGCATTTTTCCACCTTAATCTTTATTTTCCCTTTTTTGAAACAAGTAGATATTCAAGTTACGCTATACCTTTTATGGGGCAGTGTTAAGCTCCAAATTGACTGTTAACACCTTGCATGTATATAGTTAAGTGACACCTTAAAAATCATCACAGTACTTAAAACATACACTACAGAAGTCTAACCCCGAAAGTTTAACGAAAATAACTGAATACGTGGTCATGGTTAAGACGTTAACAACTAATGAGTTGCACGAACATAAACATGTAAATTTTTCTATTAAACTGAATGAAACATCTCACAAAGTATTTATTATTCAACAATGGAACATGGCAATACTGTGACCAAAGAATTTGGGGCCATAAGCAGCTCTTAAGGTAAATTTAGAGTTCATTGTAATAGCTTAAGTTATTAAGTCATGTTCAGTGGAAAGATGAAAGTGTGGTTAATAAAGTGCATAAATTACACACTCTTGGAGTAAATAGTCAAGCCGTTTTCAACATTGAAATTTAATTGGAGGTCTGAATTCACCAGAAGAAGTAACCTCACAAAGCTAAGTTACAAACTTCCTGTTAGAAGCAAAGTATCCCGCGTACAAGTTTATCACGTTTGTCCAGCAAAACGTTACATTACAAGTGCATACGCATTTTTTTAAACTAACGAGTTAAAGCTATGTTAAGTTAAAAAGCAGGCTATTATAAATACGGGGAATTTATTAAGTTTTCTTTGCTGGGACACGATTTTCTTGATACCGCATACTTTGCTAGCAATCCCACTTTCTCACGTTGCAGAAAATATGTTGTTTTTCCTCAGGAAATACTTTGATTTTTTTGATGCAGTAGCTCAACTAGCATTGTTGAATTTGTGCGAGTGCGATGTACAATTTACTTATCCTAGAAATTTAGGTGTGCATTCTTGGAAATAAAATTAATTTTGCAAATGCTGCGAAGAGACAAGCAGTTGCGAAATAGTTAACTCACCTTGAATATTCATCGATTTCTTCCTCGAAAATGCCATTTAAAGGGAAATATACCAAGAACAAAGCACCACTGAGGAATTAATTGCAAGACATACAAATTAGAAGAGCAATTTTAACTGTAATGGAACAAAAGACAGTTGACCCAAACCAATTAATCTGTCCTTTTCAATCTTTCGAATTAAAGCTTGTGGCGTCCTTTTAAAAAATATTGAACTGGACTCATTGGGAAGCATTTTACAAATTTAAATAAGGAATACTGATTTCAGTCATTACAATCGACTCATAGTCCTAGGATGTGTGCCACAATGGGGCTCAACATTTCAATTATATCAAGCAGGACATTTGATTAGGGTTTTAATTGTTAATCTATTAACATTGACTATAATATAATTACTAATGCCATTCTCAGGCATTAATTCTACTTTTTCAATAATGACTTCACGTCTCCAGTTGGATTTAACAAGAATAACCTTATCAAAACATAAGTTTTTAAGTTCATGGTATTATTTAATTTACTAGAATGGCAGATAGTGTGAAAGTACTTCAGCGTACCTCTTGTGTGCATAGAGAATAAACTATGGTGACGGGTTGAAAATTGAAAGGAATGATCCAAACTAGAGCGTTTTGTTTTGATTCGATGTGGTTACAAGTCAGAAATACTAATTTTAAAGTCAGTATTGCTAAGTTAGTGCCTTTACTATTAAGCAACGCTAATCGCGACTAATAAAATAATCACTTGAGTCGTAATCAACTTTAGTCCTCTTATTCCGATGTATGAAATAGGTGTCTCTAAGCTTGGCGCCAGTGTCTGAACAATCTGCTTCCCCGGTGTGGGTCGAAATCCCTCACCTCAAACCTAAAATTACATTCTATATTTGAAAAGTTAAATTTGATTTAAGGTTCTTTCGGGTTGATAACTGTTAAGGCATCTGTTTGCCTCAACCACTAATAGTTGCTTAGCATCTTCTTTAAAGAGCATGGTTAGAAGTATTAATATTTTTCATTGCGCCTATTAACCACTGAACGCAAAGATACTGTCAGCTCAAAAGAAATTATGCCTTGGCAAAACATAATTTAGCGTGAAAATGCTAGCTAATTGTCGATTCATGTTATATAGTTACGCGTATATGTATAGACGTAAAAGATATCAAACGGATGTATTAAAATTATTAATTTTTTGATGATTTTGGCTAGGAGCACTACATTAAGTCATATTTTAGATAAATGCCCATCTATAAGTTAGCTGCTGCAGAATATCAGAAACTCTACCTAACTGTAAATTTTTGATTGTGAACTTTTACCACCTTACAACCGAGAACAGAGGCAAGAGACTTGACAACATGCGTGAATATTTATTAGGATCACGCCATTTGTGTGTACCTGTGCGTGGATAAGTAAGCGCAATTCACTGATGACAAATAACAGAAACCGAGGCGAAATGAGGATAGTCCGTAAATCAATCCATAAAGAAACATCACTTACGCTCGATCGCTCACAATCTAAAACAAATTATTGGCTAATAGACATGTTAACCATGAAATAACTGAAATCTTAACTTAAAAATCGCAGTGATGACCCATTCAAGAATGTGTCGTCCGGTTGTCACATTCTGCACTACTCAGGTCTTTTTAGGGCATCTTTTTCAATTAGGTGAAACATTCCGTTGATATAGCCCTGTTTGTGTGTCTTTCCCGTACTAACAATTTCGTTTATTTGACCATTCAGTCACTTATGCTTGTACATGTACACTCAGGCTGCATTGATGAAAATCCCTCTTAGTCAGATACGTTTTTTATGCGCATTGGTTCAAAAGTCACAGCCAGTTTGAGGTATGTGAAAAATGGTTATCTCGAACATCTGCTGTCTTGCAACTGTATTTCAAGTGCCCTTGAATAGCGAAAGAGCACATTGTACTCAGTTGCACTACGGTCGTGTGAGACCTCATGCCAAAAGCTGCATAAATTTGTGGCTCTAACGTAATCCCTTTCGATAAATGCGTCGTAGTTCAATCGCAGGTAAAATAATAGTAGGTTTACTAATTACAAACCTAAACCAATGTTTACGATGCAAGTATTTTTACGCGTGCTTAAAATTTTAGGCACAGGGAGCATGTTAACTAATGACTTGCAATCTAACTTTAAGAGCACTATTTGGCGGCTTGAATAAAAATGTAAACATTTGTACTTGGAGGCAATTAACTTTTTTCAGAATTTAGCATAAAAGCCTTATTCTTAATATTCAAGCAAAGACAAAAATCCATTGAAACAAGTGTGCATGTAATGCATACAAAAGCGCAAATCTTAATCAAAATAGACTGCATCTCATATTTGATGATGATCTCATCTATTTCAATTTCAATTCATGAGAAAGCGCATCAGTTATTTACGAAAAATCATATTTTCTTGTAGATACAGACTGATTTTGTTTTAAGTGTTTTTAAGTGCTCTTTTTAATTGAAATAATAATTGTTAGACTTATTATAGTGCACAAGAATCCTCGCGCGGATTTCGGAAATCAATGGAGGCCCTGGCTGCTGAAATAGCCCGGAAGCGCAAAGCTCTCCAGGAATGTGAGTTGGTCGTAAGTTATTGTTAGCCGTTTTACGTATTTAGACTAAGGAGAAAAAGTATTTTAAGCGGTCAGAACTTGCAAAAGTCGAGCAGCAGGAATACCAAAGCAAATGTCGATACAAAACGAACATTATTTTGACAGAGGATGATATGAATTCTTCGAATCTTCCTCAGTCGGTAAATCCCTTTTTTCGAGTTGTGCAATTTCAGACTCCTGAAGAAAACCTATTACTTAAAAAATTTGAAAAAGAGCGCGAAGAAAAAGCCAAGGGAAAATTAATGCCAAGACGAGAGGTTTTGTTGGACTTGAATGATTTATTTTTGTAACGTATCTAGGTTATTAAACTTCTCCGTGAAAGAAATCAACCAATAAGGCTTTTTGGGGAGTCGGATTATGACACATTTCAGCGGCTAAAACGCATCCAATTACTTGAGCCAGAATCAAAAGGTCTGAGGAATGATTTGCTCGCTGCAATGGACAAAGTTGACGAAGATGAAGATGAGGCCGTTTTCGGTGATGTGCGCCACAATCCAAGCGCTGCTGCTGCAACAGATGGGGTTGCAAACCTGGAAGTCGCTATTAAAAAGGATTATATTCATCCTGACGAAATGGAAATTTTGAAGGTCACATTGTCATCATATGTTATGATTCGAGAACCTAACGCAACTGACGATGCCACAGCAGCTGCCACAAGCTTCGCGCGAGCTACACCCGAACATCACGTTAATAAGGCCAATGACCACGCTGCTCGTGAAGAAGTGTCTGGTCTTGTGCTTCGATACCTAAAGGTCAGTTATCACTTCTCATTTGTTTTATGGCCAATTTTAAATAAACGTGGTCATTGTGGCTTAATTATTTGGTCCGTGATGGCTACTACTAAGTGGTTTACTAGTTTCAGTAATTAAATACGCACACAAATTGCCTACTGTAGTATTTCGGAGACGAAATATCCCACTACCAAATAGTTCCAAACATCTTGTTCAAATCACATGTTATAGACTAGGTTACCACAACTGGATTGATTAATGCTGCTTAGTTACTGGCATCGTAGTACCTGATTTACTCATGCGTATAATTAACTGGACTGAAATCGTCACATTTCACTGGCCGGTTTTTATTCCCGTTTTTTCTAGTTCCTTCTTTCACAATGGGGCACATTTTTGAACCTGCGTCCACGAGAAGTCAAACAATCATACTCCGGCAAAATGGCCAGTGCAACTTACAATCAAACGTTGGAGTACATAAAGCCACTTTTTAAACTATTAAAGACAAAGGTAAGGCTCTATTTGTCGCACGTATTCTCCACTCTTTAGCGATGCCAAGATGACATCCTAGACTCTCTTGTTAAAGTTGTTGTTTTGCTCATGGACAGGAATTACCTAAAGGTAAGTTTCATTCCCAATTGACAATCCGCTGTAGGCTAATGACGCCTACTTGGATCTCGCGATCGGCAAGGCCCCCTGGCCCTTGGGCGTCACCAACCATGGTATCCATCAGCGAACGGCTCAGGATAAAATTCACGCCAAAAACGTTGCACACGTTCTCAACGACGAGACGCAACGAAAATTCATCCAGGGTATCAAACGACTGATGACTCGTGCCCAGGAATTCTTTCCTACCGACCCCTCCAGATGTGTCAACTACATGAAGGAGCCACTAAATGCTCCTGTTACTTCCTGACGGTTTGTGCTCCTCTGTACCTTATGCATTTCTACGTATTGTTTTTTCCACGGAGATTTCTGTACCTCATCATCTAAAATAAGTCAATAGGTTTTGTGCATCCTGCCCTCCACGACTTTGAAAGCAATAAGACTTGAGCTTCATTTTACGTAACCATGGTACGCCTCTGTTGGTTATTTATGGTTGAAAGATTGCTACTTTGGAAAAGGCGTCGAAGATTACCCTGACGGTCTACCACACAGCCACCCACAGTCAGGCTCTGGTGGGAAGAGGCATCGGCTTATACCAGATACCCTAGTCACTAGTAATATATAAAAGCCATATTAACGGTCATATGACAATTTTAGGTCGTAAAGTGATTTTTAAATGAGATAAAAGTTCAGATCCTTTCGAGGCGTAGATTCTTACTTCCTTCGGTCAAATGAATTCACACTTCAGTTGAGTTATCTGAATTGGGAATGTGGGTATCGTTGGTAGTGGCAGATGTAGTCACCTAAAAAGCAGAAGAGCCTGTTTAGCTCCGTAGCATTAAAAGTATGAACTCAATTTGCATCAGTTGCTTACCTGGGTGATGCGTTTTGCATAACGAGCGGGCAGACGTGCTGTGCGTTTCGGTCGTTCCTACCAAGCCAAACGGTTATAGGATTACGGCAACAGGCACCTGTGTTAAAAAGATGGTGATTTCTCTAGTTGGTTGTGACCCATCTCCAATAAAACGGTGAAAACAAAGGATGCCTTTATGAAAACACCATTTGCGTACGGGTGTTTGCATAGTCAAACGGTTTGGGGCGAGTCTTGGGCTCCGTAAAGTTTATTCATATCCTCAAGTCTCTTAGATGCAAAACCTACAAAATTTAGTTGTTTGTCACTATATATTGGGGCTTGACGGTTGAGTTCCTTTACCAAGGGGATAGTACTTGACCATGAAGCTGCCAAGTGTACTCATTAATCCGACATCAATGGTTCATAATCTTATCCATAAAATTGCGTAAAATTGCACGTCAAACAGAGCGATTTTGAAAAAAATTGAGTTGAGACATTTTTCGTCCTTAGATGTAGGCGTGTTCCACAAGGTGAAAACCTAACCTACCTAGAAACCTAAGAATACGAGTAGTTTCATCTAAGTTAACAAATTCACATAAGTAGGCATCACCACTCACTCTCCCGAGACACGGCAATGCATGGCTAAGGTCTTTGTTCAAATCGGCTGGAAGGGGTGGCAGATTCTGGACATCGTCGAGGTTCTTTTCAATTCTTGGGAGAAGTTGTTCCGAACGAGGAGTTGGAGGTCTGTGTTCGGACTGCGCATCCCCGTACAGGCAGCTATGTAACTTCTTCGAGCGCTCTTTTATTTCCTGCAGCAACTTGGGTGCTACCAGTGGAGAAAAAACATGTCAATGTCTTTTTAATGCTCTCCACAATTCGCTATGGTAACTAAGAAGATAATGGATCGTTATTAAGTTTAAACCGTTAGGTGGCGGCTCTTGATAAGTACAACATCCAGGTAGATGTTGAAATGGCCTAGTTACACCAAATGACACCATGGAAAGTGAGTATGTTGAGGGAAGTTTAGTCCCTTATCATTTGAAACGCCGTTGAATTACTTGCACGAAAAGCACTACCCAAGGTGCTCCGTTGCGTAGTTACATGACCCACCTACTAGCCCTGATTCTGGGGGATTAAGAACATAAAAGTAACTTCTTAGCCAGATTGATTTACAAAGTCTAGATCTAACATTTTCATCGGAGCGCAGTTGCATTTTCGACTTAAACTTTGGAGAATACTGAAAGCCTGATGTGCACGAAAATTCAAATAAAACTTACCTTGGGTGTAAATGGCGACTCCGCCAGCGGGTCGATATTGCTTTAAATCGGTAGATTCTTCATTCTGTCCTGCAGTTACCTGTTAAGAGCACTATGCCTTATTTAAACGATGGAACCACAGACTAATGCATTCCAACAGCTGCTGTGAAGTTGCGGGTACAAATGGAACATGGAGTCTACGTTAAGTGTGGATAGCTGGTTCTGCTCAACAGTACAGAAAACGGATCTATTAATCTGCCTTGATTACTTCTGTCAAGTGGATAGACGAGTACGAGGCGAGCTTTTATTTATTGCAGCTGAGCAAAGCCACGCTTAAGCCTAGCATTACATAATAGAAAACGGCCTGATTAGCAAGTAAACAGCGCCAATCAACCCCTAAGAAATGAGCTCTTGTAGCCACTATTTGCCTTTTAAAACTTTGGCTCGACCCTAAATCTATTTGGAAGGTCAAATATCTGTGTTTTTAAGCAAGACTAGTTCAGAACGAAAATCAATAAGACAGTAATTCAACATAAGTAGATGGAAAAGGGTTCAATTATGGCGAAAATTTGGGGAATCGTAGACATCTTTCTGAAGTGCGAACACATCGCCATGATTCACTTGTGTCTGCACGAATACAAGGCAGAAGTAATCGCTACAGATTCACTGAATACGCCAAACGCCCTCTACTACCCTCTGGCATGGTCACATTTAAATACCGCATACGTTAATTTTCCAATTTGATGGTGACGGGTAACTAAGCTAACACAAATACCTGCACAGTGGTTTCGAAATATGGATTGAGGCTTGACTTGGACGAGATAATTTTTTCGCCACCATCGCAGGACTTGCAAGAACCGAAGTCAAAGTCTTGAGACGTATGAGAGTCCAGGCTCTGTGACAGCTTATCGTTTTCCTGTAAACTAAATACCTACAAAATTGGAGAAAGCAGTGATTTTTATTTCCGTTTGCGTACTTACATCGGCTGAACTAAAAGGCCTTAATGATCCAAGTAATGAGCCTAAGTGATGAATGAAACAAGGATTACCACTCCACCGTACTCAGACTGAACCCTTCCTAACTATGTGTTCCTTTGAGAAAATATTACACCCACTTGAAACACTTCACGGACCAGCTTCGAAATCAAAGAGAAGGGGGCAACTGAGAGCAAGGGATCGCGTTCTGGGCGATATTTTAAGCCACCCTTACACGCCGGTCCAGTCTCTGATATGTCCTGTCGTTATCCACGTAACACAGAGTTGCAGCCTTTGCCTACAAATTACTATTCATCACAGTACAGGAACGAGAATCACACCAAGACAAGCACACTGTCCATCCATCAGATCAAAAACGTGGTCCTCCGTTAAACGCGGCAGAAGCACTGAGGCTTCACTAAAAATTTAAAACCTTTCCCATTACAAATAAATGATTTAATGTATTGATGAAAAAGACGCTAAATTTTTCCGTTTTAAACTTGACGTTCTACGTTAAGAAGTGTCTGGGTTAGGGAGTCAATGTTCTACTTAAAAAAACGGCGGCTTAGGCGCCAGTTTTAAGACTGAAAACACCTGATTATCAGCTCAGAGATAACAAAATCCTCCGATGACTTTAAGTCACACTCAAACGCCTGACAAAAGTTAACAAAATCGGTGCCAACGTTGCGTATTTACGGTCCCAGTTAGTCCAGAGATGTAGACTCACGCATCCTGTGGGAGATAGTCTCTGAGGAATGCTCTGCACACGAGGTGACCTGTAGGCGCCAAATGAACTGGCTCTCGACAACTCAGTTCGCTCGCCCACTCGCACAATCCTCTGAAAAGAAGAAACGGGAACACCGCTGTTTAGGGGCCCGATATCTGAATTTACCAATGTAGGGTGTCTCAGGCGTTAGGCAAGCAAAACCAAACCAGCTTTTAATATGCACTCACTGTTTTACATTTGAAAGCCGCTCTAAATGTTGTTCGGCATTAAAGTTTTGGCAAAAAACTTCTTTTTTAAGTCTCGATTTGAGTTTAAACGATCAATGGCATTCAAATGCGACTCTCGTTTCCTGAAACATCCGAATGCATGTCTTGTAGAATGTATTGACGTGTTGTAAATTGTTATACGAATATAACAAAAAACCAGATTAGCGCCTTACTTTGCTCGACTTTAGTAGCTAAATTCGCGCAAATGTAAATTGACTTTAGCAAGGGTCCGATTTCGCACAAACCCAGCTTAAAGCAGTACACACACGTCTCAGCAAGAATCACGAGTCTCTGATTCCGTAAGACCTTTCTGCAACAACCGGCAAATATTTTCCACGTACAAGTAATGTAATATCTGCACAAACGAAACTGCTTACAATTGGCTTCGAATGGGTCAGTTTCATGTCTGTTTCTGAGGCGGATTCAAAGCATCTCACTTTGTCCATTACATTCCCTTTTTTTGTTACTTCTGGTAACACTAGGTAAAAAAATTGCATCAATGCTAAATATTCAAAACACTACCTTATCAAAGTCAAACAACTCTGTAAGTCCACGTTTCGGTTTAAATCGGCGAACAAATAAATGTTTTCCCATTTAAAAATGATCTCAGTAGTAGTTTTTCAACCAAATTCAATGGGCATGAAACTGAGGCCAACAAGCTGATTCCTATTAGTTTGGATTTTGACAAATATAGGGGACGATGCGTGAACAGGTCCATGAACATTTCTTTAGGTACTTTAGGTGACAAAACATTGTGCACGATGCATGTCCATGTGGTGATAAATCAGCTGCCCAATCATCACCTTCGTAGTTCTTTGGCCTGGCTGCTGCAGTGGACCGTGGTCTGAAGGACTTGACTCAATGCGAGTGTTCTAGAGGGTTGATCCTGGATTCACCAAAGATTGGTTAGCATCGATCACATGTTTAGCCATGGCCAAATACCTCAAAAAATGACTTTGATAGTATTGAAGCGAATGCATGGGATGAAAACAACCATTTAGGAAATATGAAATTGGGCATCTTCTGGCATACTTCTCTGGAAATCTAAGCGGTCTGAATTCAAAATACTTAAGTAGCATCACTGTCAACGAACTTTGGGTGAAAGACCACAGATCACGAATTGTTTAACCACACTGAAAATATGGGATTTAACCCCTGCTCAAGCAAATGCTAACTACCATAAATCTGGCAAAATGTGGAATGCACCAAATCAAGAAAGAAGAAAGACAGTTGGAAGAGAAGTGATTAATTAATTACACGTGGCCAGATTGCCAGACACCTGATAAAATGTGTCTGATTACTTTGGAACCTCTCATGAAACAAATTTGCCTGAGTAGTAAAAAGGCTGTTTATTCGCAATGCAGGTAACAAAACAATTTATATTGCACGTACAATTGTCCTTCGCCTGATCTTCAATTAACGATGCAGACAAAACAGGTGCCTAAAGGCAAACGCAGAGCGGGTAACAAGTAGCCAAAATGGTACAAAATACAAAAAAAACCTCTTCACACGGGCTGAAAGTCAGCCGGCACCGATTTGCATGCAAATACATTGAAATGAGGGATGCTCTCACGCGTGGTTATGACTGACAGCGTTTCCATTGAATGGTGAATGTGAGGCGAGGCAAATTAAAAGGCCTATTTTCGATCAAACGAGCTCAGACATTGGTTTTGCCAATAACGTGATACGATGGTTTGTCTGTCTAACACGCACCGATATCCCCAGGTTGGACTTGCCATCAGTGTTGATTGATTCAGTGGAGTTGAATAATGAAACTCCTAGTTAATACATCGAAGTATCACGTTTTAGTGCATTGCAAAGTTTTAAAGTGCAACAATTACTACTTAGCCAGTAAACACATTACTACTAGAAATGTAGTTAACGAAACGTCTCGAGGGGATTTCGTCGGCATTCAAGATCACAGACGGTCCAACTTGTTTGGCTACCAAGAAAGAACAGTAGTAATTTATGCAGCACTCACTACGCACATGAAACACCACTGACCTCGGGGGGTCTCCTTCGTGAACAGAACCTGATCTACCCAAAGCCTCCTGTTAACACATGAGAAAGCAAAAACCGACAAGTCAAAAGAAACGCGAAATAGGAAATTCAACTTACACATGTGGCTGCGAACGAGGGCATCACACGCGATCGAGGCGCGTAGATTCGTCTAACTCCTCTGTTTTCGGCTTCAAAATGGGACCCATCGTAAGTTGAATCTAAAGAATTTGCCATCGATAAAAGCAGATACGTAGGACAGGGGATGTAGGCGGGAGTTGAAAGAATTTGACAGATGATGAAAATAATTTGGCTAAATACCGGTCTTGCCTGGTTCGTGGCTTTCTCCAACTTCTATTGCGACAGTACGAGGCGATTTCTAGAAAATAAAACCATGTTTCTTTCAGCTACAATTCTTCGTTATGGTCTTTGCTGCGTAGCTAAAAGGCAAACTGGTCATGACAGTTTACCTGTTTGGCAGGAGGATGCTCTTTGAGGTTGGATCGAAGAGGGCTAATCCTATCCTCTCGCACACCTCCGCCCTCCCGAATTGGAGTCATTTTCCTGGAATCCATTGGCCCAGCTATCAATGAACACAGAAAAATATCAGTGAGAAAGTATTTCGGAGAATAAGATGTACTGTGTATAACATTGTATCTACCGACATTAATCAGTTCGTGTTTACCGTCACGTGTTGATTGTGGTTTCTGAAAATGAGAGGAAGAAGTAGTTAGGTGCGTCGAAAAACACGATAGGAGACGTAAAAACTTACACTCTTTTTAATCGGCTTCTGCTTGAGGTATGGCCGTGCAAGATCGCCTTTGCTCACATTCGCAGCTTCGACACCGCAATGGGGCCTACTTGCTTCCCGATCCATTGAACAAACTAACCAAAGAAAGACAAAATTACAAATCACATTTTTTGACAATGGTCACAAACCCAGTGTGCGCTGGGGCAGCGGTTTGATGGCTGGCTAAAATCAAAACTTCCTTGTAATAATTGCAAAATAGGCCCATTAACCACGCGGCTATAAGAAGACGCATTTTGAATCATGGAAGCAGGAAAAGGAGCACAGTACTCAAGCTCAAAGTCATATATTCAAATAAAAGGAATCATATTAGAGAACTACCCTACGTTGCTGGCGCGACTTTGAGAAGTTCTAGACATACTGTAAATCAAATTTACAAGAAAGTTTTGGCAAACGACATACTTGTACTGACACCTTTTGGTTCTTCTTCTGGTCGTAATTGAGCTTCACTCAGTAAATTCTAAAACGATAATAAAGCAAATTGGGGAAAATTTTATTATACTCATTAATAAAATCTTCATAGATAAGAAGTTCTCACCAAGCGCGACCAGTTAAATCAGCACTAATCGTAGCCAAGACTCCGTGGAGGTGGTTCTGAAGGGCTGTGAACAAGCCCAACAACACCATCACAGCTTGAGGATGGTTTGCTTGTGAATTGCTGGGAAAGTAAATTTTGGGCACACGTGTCTCCTAGAATCTTGTTACCTTCACAACAACTGGCATCTGGCATTTTACCGCATAAATTGGTCATGCACCTTGTGAGAAAGCAGGCGTCTGCACTTCATGAACAGTATGACATTACGATCAGAGAACAGTAACTATAATGAGTTTTCTTGGCATACATTGACGAGCTGAATTGATGTTAAGTGAACTGCATAAACAATTATCATTACATGGGAAGACACGGCAGATCAGAAGGCCATCAACAATTAGCAATTACTAAGACCGAAGGAAAACGTTGGCATCGCAAATACGACGTAACGCCGGTAAAAAGAGCTTAAATGAAAACCTATGTGACAGACAACTCACCCGATTGGAAGAAATTTGGCGGTGATGTGGAACAGGAGTGCAATGTAATCCTGCGCTAGCCATGACATCACCCTCCGGGTTCCCATGATAACGGGCAAATGACACTTGAGTGATTGAAGACTGCAACAGGTTGCTGGGTGACAGCGTTGGAATATTTTTGGAGCGCGGACTCGGAGTTGGAACAGTCCGGATTAGGGTGCGTGGCAGAGGCTCTGAAACAATGAAACATGTTGAGTACAAATGTCTGTAACAAGCAATCGGCCTATTCTGTGGTTATTGAGAAAGATTTAGTGGCACGAAAAAGTATCCCATTTAGCAAATACTTTTTAGCAATAAAGGGTCATCATTCACTTCTTGGATATCACCATCCTCAGTGCTTCACCAAACGCCTGTATAAAATACTGGTTCTGTTACAAAGCATAAGTTTTTAATGACTTTCACTTCATAATGTTGAACACGAAAGCAAATCAGAAACACTCGGGCTAAACTATCTTCGTGATGTGTGCGATTATCCACCAAAGACCCAAATACCTTCGAAATACAAAAAAAATTATTTAAGCTAGTGACAGTTTGCTTAAAGGTCTCGAGAGTAATAAAACTACTAAGGCCCCCCACTGAGTGCATACTTGGTAATTTTCTCCTTTGGCCTGAAGCAGCCTGAGTACTTCGCATTTTCTGAGAAAATAAATTTGATCTAATGTACACATGTGTACAACTCGGCATAAACATATGCAAATAGCATTGCTAAACCACGATTGGTCAGCTCGAATGAGACCAATAGTTGCTTCGAGCTGTCAACTGCGATTTGGTTCCGTTTGCTACTAGCTCACTGCCAGACCAACGAACTCCTGATCAAACGTTTTACACCGCGATGTGGGAAAGTTGTGGTTGTAAAGTAATACAACAAATGTCAGTGAATGAATAACCTCATTTAAAGATAAAAAACAAACCATGAACACCTTGATCTATGGACACATGATGAAAGAAGTTCGGGGACTTCTTTGAAAAACCCAGAAACGTGGTGCTCTGAAGACCGATTCGAATTTCAATGCCTAATGAGTTCCCAGAGGCACCCTAAACATTTAACATGGAAAATTATTGATACAACTCCTGATCGGACTCCTATACTAATCAAACACAAACGAGCGGCCTTGTTGTGGCACTTCGGACCCGTATGAGAAAGCATAGGCATTTCATATTTGGCATCGAGACCACGTTACTTGACAAAAAGACCCTAGCACCCAAACAGACCATTATTAGAGTCTATTCTGCTATGGCTACACCGTGTAACATCACGACGAACAGGTAAAGACAGGGAAATGAGACGTTACAGGACACATTTTGATAAAGAAGCTGCTAATTCAAGAAGGTTAAAGCAAAACAGTGGCCGCAAATTATCGTGACCGAGTATATTTCCCAGCAAAACATATCCAACAAGTAATTGCGCGTGTAGACTACTAGCGACTAACAGTTCTAGAGTTGCAAAAACATGGTAGAGCCACAAGGTAGTTTCCTTCATCTTTGAATCACCAATGATGATTCTGAGAATTGGTCTATATATCTCCGTGCCCACTCGTAGCAGGCTATTTTTCGTACAAAGGGCATTTTCTAGAAACACTTTAGTGCGATTTTCAGCTTAAAATCAAGGCACTACGGTTTGGACACCTGCGTAGCGTCTCAACACGGCAACAACCTTAATCACAACAGAAAGCGGTGACGGCGAAGCACTAGAAAATTAAACTGAGGAACTAGAATTTTTCCAACTTTCTGGAAAAAAAGTCTTAATGCCTTTGTTGTCTTTAATTTTTTTTACAAATGTTTTAGTTCTAAAACGCGCTATTGACTCTGGACTAACTTGAAAGTTGTTCGCTTCAGCGCGTCTCAATCAACGACTTTAAAACCGACAATACCTTAGCCTCGTGAGCCCTGCACAGACATGCACTCAAATAATCACCCACAAAAGGCAAAAGCACAATACGAACACTGCAGTACGCCTGGTAGACATTTGCATCAGTGCCTCATCGGTTTATGGAAAGTCGCGTTTTGAACCACACTTGATTGGGCCTTGCCAGCGCACACTTTTCAAAGGCTAGGATGCCCTGCCACCATTACGAGCCTTTCTAGGTCCCGTCCGACTCTCTAGAACCTCGCGGACTTTGATTTTGCTAATTGCAGCATGATTACATTCTAGTAGCTGACTGCTTGAAACAGAAGCATCAGCATTCGGTCGTGGCACCACTTCGAGCGAAAACTAATGGCCTAATGGTAAGACTGCGGCCAGTTTTTCTGGAAACGTGTTTTTTACCAAGGCCCGTGACCGCCTTTCAGCAAGTAGGATACTGTAACCGGATTTCTAAGCTTTTAGCAAAATATGAGCTGCTAACGTTCTCTCAAATTAAAAAAAGATTGGTAGGTGTGGGAACGCTTTCGCTGATGTCCTGGTCCGATGACAAAGATCTAGCCAAACCCTCAAAGGAACCGATGGAAATACTGCAGCACTTGGTAAAAAGTCCTGTCCAAGTAGCGTTATGATCACCCGCGCTAATCCCAGGCACCCGGTGACGATGCCTTCACCAGTCTCATGTTTTACTGGCAACCACTTGGCGATAAGGCTACCTGCAATCACGATAAGCATTAGCGCATCCACCATATGAATCTACGCCAAACTGTGAAAGGAAAAAGGCAATGGTTATGCGTCGAACGTCGATTCGTCAGGGTTCACGATTTATTTGTATTTACTGGGAATTTACATTACCCCGTATTCCCCTTTACACGTGTCAACGGATAACTGGCACACCTAATCATGGTTATATACGCAACCATAGCACGATTGTGGTTTAATTACAAAAATGGGAGTAGAAATAAATCCGGCAAGCAATAAACGTTCACGTGAGTCGAGAACAGGGCGTGAAAACCGCGAATTTAGGTTCCGCAGCCACAGGTGAAATCATAAATTACCATACAATAGACAAATTAGATTCCTTTGCACCAGCTTTAACAGGTGGGCGTAATATTCACCAAGTCAAGCCCTCCGCTTAGTATCTAGCTGCATTACAACAACGAAAATAAAAATAACCAATAAAGTAAATCTGATCAATTAATGCAAACTCAAGTATTCAAACAAATTTCTTGAACGATAGATATTAAAAGTACTGGCAATTAACAGGCGTGAATGTAAGCAAAAACTTCTCGTTTCCGACTACTCCGTCTTTGGCGTGATGATGGGTCTGTTGCTAATTCATCTCAATCCAGTTTCACTTGCGCTGGTTTCGGTGTTGGCAGCTGGAAAGTGTCGAACAGCACATCCTGCGGGACGTTGGTTTGACGGTTCGATATCGTAGATCTTTTTCTCCATCGGAGCTGGTTGCGATGCTTTGACCACGTGTCGTGACCCACCGTCATTTCGAACATGACCTTTCTGCGTCAGTTTGCAATCGTCCCCTCGATCCTTGGGTCCTGTTTCGGTCGATAGTCTCGAAAGTACACGGCTATTTCAATCTCAAATGACGCGGTAGATTTCGTACTTGGAGGCTCCAGGCGGTTGGCTTGTAACGGAACCATGGCGGCGTTTGTTGTCCGCAATTCGCGACTCATGAGTGCCTCGAATGGCGACTGCCGATTCGGAAGAGTCTCGTATGGTGTTGTACGATACACTGGCAGGAAAGTCTGTAGGCTGTCAACGGACGTCGTTCCTTCCCTAGGGGATTTGAGCAAGGCCCACTTCAGTGTGTCGACGAGCCTTTCTGCCTGTCCATTTGACTCTGGATGGTAGGATGGGGAACGCATGTGGTAAATTGCATGCTGTCGGCAGAATTCCCTGAATTGTTGAGATGTAAACTGTGAGTCATTATCGGTGACCATAGTTTCCGGAATCCCACGGCAGCTGAAAATCTGGGACAGAGCCTGTAATGTCCTTGTTGTTTTGGCGTAAGTCATTGGGACGATCTCCGACCATTTTGAGTAGGCGTCCACCGGCACAAGATATGAGACTACGGTGATCGGTCCCACAAAGTCGATACAGATGCGTGACCACGGTTTGTGTGGTTATGGCCAAGGGACTGAAGGAACCTTGGGAAGGTTCCTGGCGGCCTGCTGGAATTGACGACAACTCTCGACCAGATATGCAATTTGCTGATCTAGATTTGGCTAGTAAGCTTAGCTGCGGGCGATAGACTTCATGGATCATAAGAGAACTCCAAGATACTGTTGGTAAGGGCGTCAATTGACGGCGTACTGGTGGAAGCGACCTGAGACAACTGCCGATTTGCCAGCATCGGAACTAGCCGCTCGAGTTATTGTTCCACGCCTTTATCGCCCATCTCACCTGTGTCGCCAAATTTGTTAGGTTAGCCCGTGGCCAAAAACTTTCACTCAGATAAACGGTACCAGATCCCTTGTCTGACGCTAGAACCGACCTTCTCCCGGTAATGTAAGACAAGACCAGAGCTCGTACGAAGAGCTTTAATCGTCGCATCCAAAAGGCGAGTGGCCTGTCATAAAGTGAACATTTATATAAGTCAAGAGTGACCTTAATCTTATGAATAAAAACGGATTAACACAGATGTCAGAGAATTAGTGTAAATAATGACGAAATCGGCGTTGAGCCATCTTGCGGAATACTGGATCCCTAACAAAGATAATATTAACTACTCGTCTTTAAAATACTGTAAAGAATACATAAGCGGTACACATTCCCACCAATAACCAATTACAAATGCGAAAAACATTTCATATTTTAGGAATAAGATTTGACCTTCAACGATTTTTACAGCCTACATTTTTATGATTTGTCAGGACTTCACACGGTTCGGATATCGTGTAGTTTCCTAAATAAGCAAAAATTCGAAGTATAGCCAAGAAGAAGTAGGTAGTTGGAACCCTGTGTCCAACTACAAATAAGAGAACTGACATCAAACAATGCCCTTAACTTCTCAGGAACGTTATTACATTTTAACGTTGTTATAATGCCTCTTTACCAACGACTACATACTGAGCTTGCCCTCTGTGGAAGTAAAATGCGCTAATTCCTGTGGCCAAAACTGATGGTCAAGAGTGAGGACACATAGAATAAAACACCACTCTCTAGAAAAACGAAACAGGGTGTTGCCGTCGCATTTCCCGTACAAGGCTATTTCCAAAAAAGATATTTTATGGAACGTTGCAATTGGGATCTAAAAATAAGCATAATTTTAAAGGTCTCACATCAAACAGGACGAAGGATGCCTGGTAGTTTTCAAATAATAGCCATTTAATTCGGAGACATACAGAATTTGAGTTAGTTCATATTTGTCAGAGTACATCAGTACTACAATTCAATTATTTTAAATCGGAATTCACAGATCATTGATCAGGACAATATAATTGAGATAAAGATAATTACCACTGATGGTTTAAGAGTACGTCCGTAGTAGCGATAACTAATTGACTAAATTTGTTAAGCATTTCTCTAAATAAAATATCGTTTACGAGGAAATCTAAGAAATGCAAGTTATCGAAACAAGCATTTTTACTACATGAATTTTTAAAGGATGAATTTGCACAGCCAGTTGAAAAAGGTTGAAACGAATTGCTGGCCGACCGAGTGGCTTACTGACTTTCAAAAATCAATTGATATTCTACTGCTACGTACACCACAACAGTTAGACTGAACAAAACATGGATTACTGAAATCTATGATAAGGTTCATAAATAACCACGAAATGTCAAATGAGTAAAAGATTATCATTGATGTGCGGCTGCGAAAAAAATCTAAATAATTTGGGCAAATACGGGGAGCGATTTTAAGCATGTTAAGGTGTCCTATATTGCTAACGAATGAAAATCATGTGCTACGTTAAAACGTACCACAAAAAAACTACAAAATGTGCCAATAGTATCAGAGTCCACATTCTTCCGATTCATTAACTGTATTAATCAGGTGGTGTATGTGTTTCGATATACCAGAATAAACAGTAACATGCTATTGGAAATGTCTGTCGTGTGAAAAACAAATAAGAAGGGCATTTTTGTGTCAACTTGTTCCCTTACTTGACTTCAAACCTACATAACCTGAAATGCCAATTATTTTTAGGTATCTAATAACATTTACGATAAGTGGATAGTGCACATTCAACAACCTACATATATACAATAATTACAGGTTATATTATTACTTGGGTTAAGTGTGCAATGCAATTCCCCCTAGCCTTAAAAAGGACCAATCAGTAATAAGGCCATTCTGAAGGCAAAGGTTTGATTGGCTCCAAATGCTGCAATAATACCTTGGAATTTTTTAAGCAAATAAACGTCAAGTGCCTGATTTGAATTAGTGTCAACTTTTTGGAAATCCCGATTATGTCAGTGGTTGTCCGGTGTTGGTATCTCGGTCGCGTTGGTTATAGTCGCGCACTGCAACTACAAGAGAGTCTAGTTCACATTAATCGACGTCGAGAAAATAAATGTCCTGCACATACAATACTAATGTTGGAACATGACCCGGTATATACTGTGGGCGTTCGTACGAGTTTATATGCACATGACCAGGAAAAACTCCAAAAGACTGGAGCCCAGTTCGTTAAGTTAGTCATTTAGCCCTGTATTCCTTATAAGCAGTGAATAGAGACGGTAACATATTTCACGTTTTTGTTTAGAACTAACCGTGGGGGCCTAATTACATATCATGGACCTGGTCAACTTACAGTTTACCCAATTATAAGTCTTCGAGGAGCTGAAGTATTGGGCAAAGGAATACGATGGTTCGTTAGTGCCCTTGAACAGTCAGGCTTCGACCTTTGTAGAGGAATCCTTGGTGATCGAATTGTAAAAGGGAGTATTCTGTTTCCTGAATCTGTTGGTGCTACCGGAGTTTGGTTTAATAAGCACAATAAAATTTTGTCCATTGGTAAGCAAACTTATGCACTCTGTGAGTGTAAAGTAACCATGTGTTGTGTCTCATTAAATTCCAAGAGCAATCTTTCTTTCCTTTGGCTTTGCAAAATTCTTTACGCATTTTTCTTGTTTTTCCCTAATTATTCAATGATACTGTACACGTAATTCTGTTATCTTCTTTTGAAGTTGACTTGACAAAGAATAGTGCATACTTAATCATGTCTCGATGTCCTCAAAATATCTAATCTGAAGTCGAGCTGGCACACTTCCACAAGCCGAGTTTTTTGTTGTGCTTTATTGACCATCCTTTTAAAATATTTAATGGTTTTCATATGCCCAGGTATTCGTCGTGCGGGTGATGTAATTTATCATGGTGTTGGGTTAAATTGCACAAATGAGCCGTTAAAGTGGTTTGACAATATTGTCCCCTGCGGTCTTCCTGAGTGCAAGATGACCTCGCTCCAGTCGATTGCGGGGAAGGAATTTACTCCGGCAGAAGTGGCTCCACAGTTCTCTGAACGACTATTCGCCAATCTCTTTAACCCCAAATGTGATCTAGAATTTACTTATTCTGACTTTTTGTCCGAAGATAAGTCACTACCTTGGGAGAAGGTAGTTCAATTTGTTCTGGATGATGCCGACTTCAGAACGAAAAAACTACCCAGACAGGAATACGAGGAAAATAGGTAGTATTACACATAGTTGAACAATTTTGCTGTGTTTTTAGACTGAAGGTTTTGTGTTTTGAGTAAATCAGCTTTGCTCTTTTTTTTCCTCTGAAAATTAAATTTCGGTGAATTTCAACTCGAATTCTCTGGTACGAAATGATACCCCAATTTCACCTAACGGGGAATGCTGGTTAAAGTCACTTTGGACAAAATGTCATCAATCTCATCTCATTCACCAGCTGGATAACCGCTTGCATAATATCCACAATTGTTTAGTTCTCGGATTGCGGTCCGCGTACGCGCACGCTAGCACACTCGGACGCATTCCGTTATGATGTATTTCCCCGAATACGAACTCATGCTATCGCCTTCAAAGAAGTTAATCAGAACTGTCGTACCTACGCTCCCACCAAGCTTGTTTTGGTTCTCTCGGCCTTCCTAGACTCGTACGCCTCATGACCATCGACCAGGTCTCACAATTTAAAACGACTTAATGGACCTGCTATAAACTATGCACAGAGCCCCTGTGTAATCTGGCAACTGCTCCCCTCCGTGCATTCCCAACCTGGTTCCTTAGCGCGGAGCGTCATGGGGGCCCGATAAGCACTGAATGCCACGCGCAAGTAGACGAAACAGTCTAGGTGTGATTTTCCTATACCAATATTGGACAAATGCACAAGCTGTTACAAGTAAAATGCCCGATTACATCAGAGTAGTTGATCCGCATAAACAACAAAGTTAGGACAGGAACAGCACTGAGCATTATTGGGGGTTGGAGGTACAAGCGGAGCGAAGGAAAGGAGACCACCAGGGGATGACTACGATTCGCGCCTGACCACTTCTCTAGATGTTTTGACGAGGAACTCGAGTTCTTCCTCTGTCTCTTCGCCCACCTCCTTGTCAGTATCGACTCCTACAAGGATAAAATATTAGTAGTGGCTTTGGTAACGCATGAAGTGAAACAACAAATTGTATATGCAAGCATAGTAAGTGAGGACTTGTGATCCAGCAACAATTAAAGTGATTGCAGAGGAAATAATTGTGGGTCAATACGGTTATATTTCTGCTAAGTATCGTTAAATTTAGAGGCTTGGTGTTTACGTCAACTGTACCCCAGTCATCGAAATCGCACCAGCGAGCACCGCCCATTCCGAGCTTAAATTTGGAGTGAAGTCCAAATACCTCGTGATCGACGGTGTTAGTGGCGTGTGTAACCAAACCTAGACATTTCGGATGCACAATTTACGAACGTGAAACAGACAACGAGCGTTCGCCACATGACTGGAGGTGAATGAAGCAAGGTGGTGTCAGTTTTATCAATCAATATAGCAACACACCCCGGAGTTTGTCGCGTTTAGCCTTATCAGCGGAGTACCGAGACAGGAGACTTGTCCGCCAGACATTGAACTCGGAGGCAAGCACTTGACGGCGCTCGATCACCTCCCGACTAGCCTTGGAAGCAAGCATCTTGTCCTCAGCATCAAACTGCGCCGAGTACTTACTGGCCAAGGTCTTCTTAATTGACTACAAAAGAATTATTCGTCAGCCTCATCAACGCCTCAAAGAAAATTACATTTGATTCAGTGAATCAAAATTCGTGACAGCATAAAAAACCATGGACGCACACAGGCGTTGTTTCTCAGCATAAAATCTTGTAGAAATAGGCAAAATAGTGACAAATAAACTTTCGGAAACGCGAAAAAACAGAGTTGATGCCATCGGGCACGGTTATTCAGGAACCTTATGATAACATAAACGTTAAACTTCACAAGACATCATGGATTTGTGGTCTGGAAAAACACTACTACGTATTCTGACAATGCAAACGATAAGGTACGATCCCGAGCCGTCACTGGAATGTTAAAGTAAAGCGACAGATTTAGAGCCATATGAGAACAATGTTAATCACTTACTTGAATTTGCTCAGGCGTGAGGAGGGAGGGTGGGAAAGGTCGCCATGCGAAAATGTGGAGGCCGGTAACTTGTTTGTGGTAAAGGGGACGTCCGACAGAATTCCAGAACCAGACAGCGTTGTCCGACTTGTGCTTAAACCAGCTCACCACAGAAGCCAGGTAACGGCCCGTCCCGTCCCAGTGCAGTTCGCTCGCCATAGCGTGGTCTACCTTCGCGACCGATTGACAGTCGTTAGCGTCGATAAACTCGATGGTGGCGTCGGCTCTGTACGCGAAATGAGCACAATATACACACGTGGTACCTTCATTTTTCCGATCAAATTCCTATCTTGAATAACTAGATTTGCAGATCAATAGCTTGGATTATTACCAACTTACTTCAGACTCGACCCTTGGAGAGAGGGATATGCAGCATTGTGTGAAACTCAGTGGTGTAATCAACCAATTTCTTATGAACAGAGAACGGAAGAAGCAGAAATAGACTGTGAAATAAGTGATGGGCCATTTGTAAAAAATACAAACCAAATTCGTTGGAAACCTTCCCTACAATGAGCTTCTTTATTTAATTTTCTACCTATGTCGCTAGCATGAAAGAAGTAACTTGGATTATATTGATAAAAATCGAATCGTCTTAGCCACAACAGGAACCTAGCAGGCATATGCTTAAATAGGTTAACAGACGCTATCATTAAAGTAATTCGACACCAATTTGTTAGCTTTATTAGTTGAAGCGACGTTTGATAGCGAAATGGTGTAGTGACTTTGCTTGAAAACGCATTTTCAAGACTAAGTATGAGGAAAGAAACATTACAAATTTAGGCACTTTGTTATGAAATGTATAAACGACAATCATAAGAACATCTCCTGTGCTCAGAGTTAGGTTACCAGGATAAAAACAAGCGCAATTGCACGGATAAAAAGCATAGCATAGCACAGCCCACAATTCCAATCTTGTCAGTATAGTGAAACGACTCAAAAAAGCGACGTTTGAGGAAAATGACGGGAAACAATTCACGGGGAAGAACACATGGCTTCTGTTAGGGATTTACAACGCGCGAATTCATCTCCAGTTCAAACGGTTACAGAACACAGTGGTTGGCCCTCGAAAAGCCCGTTAATAATGTACAAATCGTAAAGTATAACTTGCATAATTCGCTACTAGATTGGTCCTGGGCCTTTTAGAGGAGTAGCTACCACGTTCAGGGTCCGAAAAACCAATTCTACGCAAATAGTCATTTTTCGTGAAGGATGACACTAAGCCAGAATGTAAGCATAAGCACAGAGTATGGTATTTGGAATATAATAGGTGATTGCTAGCAAAACTCAAAGGGTACAAAGAAGTGTGGAGGGGGCCAGATAACGACATTGGCCCACCGCACTGCCTGAAGTTTAAAAACGCCTATGGACAGCTACTCCGATCAAACAATTCCACCCTCTAAACAGTCGACACAATAGGTGGTGAAATTAAAGAAGCACAATGAACGAAGAATAGTGAGCTTGCGGTAATGAATAACCTGGTGGAATCGTGAAATCGTTACCGAATTGGAGACGACAATACGACTTACGTTCGAAGGCTGGCAATGACAAAGGTGCCACCTTTGGGTGACCAGCGCAGCTCATTAATACGTGAGTTGCCCCTGTCGAAGATGGATACTTCTCCGACCTTGCCAGACTTTGTAAGCTCATAGAGCGGAATAGTGATCTTTCCAGAACTGTCGGTGGCGATGTAGGCAAAACGATTACCCGTGGGCTCCCAAGCGAAGCAGGTTACCGTGGCAGCGTCCTTCACAGAAACCTGATCAATTGGGTAGAGTTTCTCCCGCATGCGCACAAGTTCGAAGTTGACGAAGGTGCCCTAAAGTGTCCCATTAGTCATAAAGTTATCTGAATTGATAAAAAGCCATTTCACTGCTTAGGTAGACAAAATTAACAACGCAGTTTTGGGTGCGTTTTTACTGGGTGATTTCGGCAGCAAGTACGAATACAAATCCTATTTAGCCTATACATTGCCAGTTACTAACAGCCTTCGGTTTTAAGCCTTTTCCACTCGAAAGGTAAAGTGATTTGAGCCAATCACAAAGTAATAGTGTAGTGGCAATTTGAGGGGGCCTTAAATTACAAAAGAATGATTAAATATCTGTTCGCGACTACTCGGAAATGGAAGTAGCCAAGAAAACCTTGCAGACTGGCACGACAACAAGTTCAAGCAGTAAACTTACGAGGTACTTTACTTGACCACCTTCGATTTTCTTTTTGTTGCAACGAAGAACCTGAACGCAAAGGAAATCACCCTGCGGATGCCAAATTAGCTGAATTTCGGCTACGGAAAAGAGGTTCTTGGTGCATAACTCTTTTCGTGAAGGGATAGACATGAGCGCAACTCTACAAGGTAAGGTACGTTTGGAGAATTAAAAAATACCGAAGTTTCATGCAGTCAATGTCTTTAAAGCAAATGTTGTAAAGATTCGATTTTGAGAAAGACTACGTCCTCAAGAAATAACGATTTGTGCGAATTGTTGTTAGTGAGTTGACTACTTTCGTAGCAAGATCACACAGGTATGGAAAAAATTAGTCGGCTTCGACTTACAGATACAACAGTTGGAATTACGTGTAGGCAATCGAGGAAGTAAAATACTTACCTTGCAGGCGTGTTGTTGGTCTCCGGTGTCCAAAAGGAAATTATGTTTTCTGTCGGGGACCAAGCAAAGTCATAGATGGAGACGGGCATCGCAAGGGGTTTCTTGTCGATCAACCGGAAAGACTCGGTCTCGTAGATGTATATTTTCCCTCCCTGTAATGTGGCTACGTAGGCATCATCGTGGGACCACTTAAAGGTAGGCCAGGAGTTAATAGAACCGGAAAAATTTCGACAGGGCGTGCCCTTACGCACGTCCCAAATGATCATGTCACACAAAGAATGGTTCTGTTTCTCTCGGGCCTCGGCGTTTTGGCTCAGGGTCACCATGAACCTACAAATGTGAAAGCACTGCCATGTTAACACTGATGCTGAAGCGATAGAATTCTCCTTTTGGGTATCCCTTAATTAGACAAGAGAAAAATCAACAATGTCAAGCTTGCGTAATGGTTGCGAGCAAGGAACAGACTTATTTAGAAAAAAAATTAGTAAAGACAGCAGCGCATTACACGTAGACTAAAATATCCCTGACCCATAAAAACTAACAGCAACACGTGTTCGAGTAACCAAATTATTTACGACTACTTCCTGCAAGTTTTGTAGTAAGTAATAAGTTATGTTTGGAGGAGCAGTTCTGGCTTTCATTAATGATGCACCGGATTCCTTCAAAAAGTAAACCCCAAAATACTAGTATATCCTGAAGGTTTATGAATTTGGGACAAGTTTTGCAACACCTTTCTTAAGGTTGTCGCTTGCAGAGGTCTCCTAAATCTTGCATTGTAATCCTGCCATTACATTTTATGATTTGTCAAACATCGTCAACTTCGACTGTGATAATCAATAAGATAGATACGAAATGGGCGGTTTCTTTGCTATAAACTTGATAAATTTAACGCTTGAAGTACTTGTACGTTTTGAAAGGCAATATTCACTTTTTAGGATCCCGCAAAAGCTTGGGAATTGAACCGACCCTCCATTTACTACACAAGCATAGGATTTTTACAAATAAATTTAAAAATATTAGTTTAAGAGGACTTATGCCAACATGACACTTAAAAAGCAAAGTATCATTTAATATTCCTGCAAAATATACAGGTAATCCTGTGTATGTGTATATAAAGACAGTTATTTTGTTTTGGGTGGAACTTGCAGAATAAGTAAAAATTTGACTTACTTCTCATTAGGTGAGAAGTCGAGCATCCCAACATCTCGATGCGCAAATCTAGCCACTCGCTCAAATTTATCACCGCCCCAAAGGATTACACCCTGAGAATGCATAGTGGCAAGGTATGTGCCATGCGGAGACCAGTGAATCCAGCCTTCGGACCAGTCATCGCGCTCCTCAATGCGAATCTCCTCGGAATTGGTGTGCCAGAAAATGGAGCACTTGTCTCCGTTTTGATGAAGGAGTGCGAATTGGTTACGAGCAAACTCATTTAGTAGCCAACTGCGCAGATTACCCACATCATGGTAAGGCTTTTTTTCCGGAGGATTCCAATGTTTGCCAACATTTATCGATTTACTGTAGTCGGACAGGCTGGTGACCAGAAGTGTGTGCGCTTTGTCGAGGGCAAGATTGTTCATCTCCTTAACAGCTTTTGTTGCCAATTCGGGAGTGGCGTACGTCAAAAACATGTACCCAGACGTCTGTTCAGTGTCGTTCATTGGCAAGTTACTGTAAATAATCTCGCCAATGGCGGAGAATTTTTTCAGCAAAACATTTTTTAGGAGATCCGCTTTCGCCTTGCCAACGACAGGACAACCATCAACAATGATCGTGTTACCATCTAGATGTGGCATAACTGGCTCCTGCTCCATGCCTATGATCAATTCTACAAGAGACAGAGACGGGAAATAGCACAAGGTAGCTTCATAATTCTTTTGACAAATCATTTCACACTAAATGAATTAAATGGAAATATGTACCTACGACCATATGTACAACTTTTATTACTTCTTGGTAAAAAGCTGCACATACACAAGCAGCAAAGGAAAATGTCAGCATTCATTTAGAATTTGACCTTAACTGGTATGATAATGAAAAAAAAGAGGGGACACGAGCCTCAGTTGGATGCTCAAGGTTAGATATTTCACAAACGTATAAACTTATGAGTTCAAAATGACAAAGCGGCAACATCGATTCATCGCTGTAAGTTAATTATTAATAGCGGTCACCATGAAATTATCATTGAGTAGAACGCCAGAAAAAAAAGCATCGCAACACATAGACGACACATTCCTGAGATTGTCCTGATTAAGCTTGGAAATTTCAACTACTTTAAATTGATATTTGGCAATACAATACAACCGACGATAAAACCACGGAAGCGACAGCAAAACAAGTACAAATATAACGCCGCCAAAATCAAATAATACTGTCAAAATTGTGAACATACCACCAGCTCCCATCGTATTTGGAAATAGCCACGCTGTCAATAGATAGGCGAAATACAAAGTGTGCAATGGTAGCCTGTGTTCCATTGGCTATATCTTGACCAATTAATGAATCCGATTTTGTGAAACTATCGCTGCTTGAAAAAATGTGTTAAAATAAGGCTCATAATTTAATCTTTTTTATCTAGTATTTAATTAAAAAGGCCCAAAATTTACTCCCTTGCAGTAAAAATAACTTTTAAAAAAAATCAGTGTTTTGTACAATAAACAATTTAACATTCAAGGTAATGAATACCTAAAATCAACTGTCTCAGAGTTTGGTTAGACCATTGCCTGCAGAAGAAACAAAAAAATTAATGGAATTATAAATGTCTAATTACAATATCCAACGTAAGGTGAAAAAATGCCGACATATTTCAAATGAAAATTGCGTTTGTGGTCTAAAGACAAAATCAATTTGTTTCGATGTAAAAATTTCGTGTAGAAATATTCAGACGGATATATATACCCAAAAGTTTGACACTTACTCCAAGTAAATTTTTAATAAACGTAGACCATCCCGGTTTAGTCGATGTTATGCAAGTTTCAAAGACTTGTGATACCAAAACAGAAGAAAAACATTTTTTGTTGCACTGTGGTTCGAAATTCGCGTAATTTTTAGTTTTGTTCTTAGTTATAAGCATATTTTCCCAAAAAAATTGCAGATAAGCAGGTTAAAGAAAAAAAGTTAGTTTTAATATGTCATTTGGTACAAACGCGACCTTTTTGTTGAATAAATACATTGAATAGCATTTCGGAACCAATCATTGCGAAGTATCTTGTGTGCTCGTGCTTTGCTTCTACTCACGAGGAATTTGTTTTGAAAATTCGTAGCGTGTTTGTGTAGCTCCTTGTCCGCGATGATTATTGTATCTGGAAAGTACTCTGCGAAGATTTTTTGGATAACTTTGTTTGTGACAAAGTTCATTTCATCATGTACGTGGGATGTTTCTCTGTTCTCCAGCTTGTTTTTATATCTCGTGACCGGTGGCTGGCGATATGCTCGTGCAGTTCTTCTCACAATACCACGGGACTTGCTGTAAGTTTTAAGTTGTTGTTCAATGGCCAAACCTCCTTGTGCTGCTCCAAATTCTTCATTTTGTTTCAATTCATTTAACCTATGTTTTTGACATCCGTGAATCCATCGTCGCCTGTTTTAACGATGTCTAAAGCGTGCAGTGAATGTTCTGAAGTATGACGAATAAATTTATTGGAATTGTGTACTCTATAATACTTTTCCTCTCTAGTCATTTTGCAAGTGAGTATACACGGTTCAGCCTTCCATTATTTATGATCGTGATTTGGTTTTTTGTGTACATGGTTTTTATTCCGTAATTTTAACTCCGCCATTTTCTGCCTGTTGCTCAGTTGTTTTGGTGCTGATTAAGTACCGCGCTGCCGCTCAGTTCTTCAGAGTCTTTAGTCTTATTTGGTGTCGTTTGTTTGGAGTTTAGCCACGTTATTCTGTTTTTTATGGCTTGACCTTTTTTCATTTAGACATTCGGTTTTCGACTGGTCTTCCTGTTGATCTTAAATTCATGTTAATACATTTTGATCTTGCATAAACGTTTTTTTAAACGTATCCAACTTTAATCTACCAGTCATTTAAATGTTTCATGTTCCTCTTTCAGAGCTCTCTCTGTTTTATTTCGGCTATATCTAATGCTTTATTTGACCGCATGGCGTCAACACGGATTGAGAGATATATTTGCAGCTCAGGTGAGGCGAAAAGGACGTGATGCCGTCGCTGTGGTCCATTTAGATAGTAAGTGGACCTATGGTGACTTAGACGATTACTCAAATCGAATTGGGAACTTCCTCATATCAAAAGGCATCAAACGCCAGCAAAATATCGTTCTTTTTATGGAGACTGAACCTCAGTACATTGCACTCTGGCTAGGTGCTTCAAAGGTATCTAAGATTTTTTCTTTTCATTAATGCACATTTTCGGTTTCTTGTTCGTCCATATTTTGTTGCCACTATTAATTTTTTTCTGGGCATTTTTGCGGTTTCTTCTTTTGGCTGTTTGGGCCCTTTGCCTCGGATTTATTTTGCCGTTTTTAGTATTAAAACTGCATAACGCTAAGCCAAACAAGCAAACGCCTTGTTTATAGGTAATTCAAATGCCTTAAAGTTTTGAATACATTGAATAGAATATGAACAGACTTAATGTAGGCTAACGTTTGAACTAGTATACATTCATGCAGTATTGTTAAAAACAATTTACGGACGTGAGGATCCGTAAATGACGCACTCTTCTCGAATTTCCGTCTGTGCGTGTGCTGTCACTGCTTTTGAGATTGTGTGGTCGTGTTTGCCACCGGCCACAAGACCACTCTTGGAGGTAGGAAAAGAGTCTCCACGATGTTGAACGTGTTCGAATTTTCGCTTGTGGCACGTTCTGACGTGCAGTCTAAATTTCGATGAGTATGCTGTGAAAGGCTGCTCCACAAAAGCGTGATTTTCACTAATGACATTAAAGCATCTGTGAAGCACTCTAAAACGATATTTAGCGATCTTTTTCGTTTATTTTCTTCAAGTTGTGTTGTCTACTGCTTTTCACCTTAGGTTTCTAGACATCGAAAATCCTGATAGTTAGGCCTCACAGTATTCTTACAGTCGTTCTAGTCAAAGGCGCGGTTTAGTTAGGGGCAAAATTTATTTGCATTGTATCACGCAAAAAAATGGGAGCGGAATAAGCCATGTAATAAAAATTCTTTGCTGTGTTTGGAAACCAGCACTGGAACGGGTGACGTTAATTATAAGGTCATTCAAGAAGCTGTTGCCTCCTGACTTCCCACTTATGGTTACGAATAGCCTCAATACTTTACCTTGTATCTGGTCATACCACCGTATCTATTCAACTAAGAGTAACTCGCAGTCGGATAACCTTAGGCTGGTTGGAATGTGCTCATTTGCCTTTTAGGTCGGGATCGCGACAGGTTTAATAAACTCAAACGTTCGGCGAGACGCCCTCGTAAAGTGCCTAATGCAGCTGAACCCCGAGGCAGTCATTGTCGGAGGCAGCTTGGTGGAGGCTGTCATGGAGGCAGGCATCGTTCCCGAGGGCAAGTTGCCCAAGGGTCGGGACGTCATCCTCTTTCCTCCGAAGACCAAGACAAAGACTCAATGGGGCACTGACCTAGTTGCCACCCAGATCACCCATTTGCCTCTTGCCGACGCCATCAGTGCAAGTTCAACGGCGTCTCCCCCGCCTCCTACGAAGCCTTTTGCTCTCACCGATGTCCTCATCTACGTCTTCACCAGTGGAACATCAGGAATGCCCAAGGTCAGCAGCAGTTGTAGCTATTAATTGGATTTTTTCTTGGTCAAAGTCGAAAAGAAGAAGTGCCTGAATTTACCACCTGAAACCGCTCTGCTTCCGAGCACCGATTATTTATCATTGTCTGTCTCATTTTCAGTTGTTATTACAGGTATGAAATTACGACACAATACTTACCGAAATCATCATTCTTAGTGTCTCAGTAAGATTCTGGAGCCAGCGTGGTATCATAAGGTGTCAATTTAATATAAGACTGTTTCTTAATGCGCTTGACATTGCTCCCCATTTGGCTGGGTTTAGTGCATCTTTAAATGTGTCAAATTCGCGGCAATTTCTTTCCCATGGGAACATCCTTGCGTTATTGGTTTTCAGGCTTTTCGGTTACTTTGAATTTCCCTGATTATAGGCGGCAATCATCACACTTTCTCGGTACATGTTCATGTGCTCTGCAATCCACTACTTTTGTGGCATCCGTCCGGACGACGTGATGTACATTCCGCTGCCCATCTATCACACTGCTGGTGGAATCGTTGGTGTCGGCCAAATGCTCTTCTTTGGAGTGCAAATAGCTCTCCGTACTCGTTTTTCGGCTTCCAAATTTTGGTCTGATTGCATCAAATATGACTGCACAGTGAGTTGCGCCCTTTTACGAATCTGACTTTTCTTCCCGAATTTGTAAACTGGCTTGTCGCTTAACTCGACCTCAAAGAATACTCTGGTTTTCAGATCGGCAGAACGACTAACCTCACGCTAGTGGTTTTTTGTGTGACATCTGTCGTTCGTTAAGCGACAGCTGGTGGCAATTTTGCCTTGTTCGCAGTTGGTGGTTAATGCACTTTGCCAATAGCACTGCGTGTTTTAATGCTTGTGGAGATTTGTGAACTTTACTCAACCCATTTTCAACAGCCAATATTCTAACCAATCGTTTTTCTCCTCAATGCTATTAATGAATTCCTGGTTAGCAATTAAACTCGAATCAACGTATTTGTCATCGTAGGGAGCCTCGTTATTATCTGCTAATAATTTGAATCCAGACTTGGCAACCCAATTACTGTGGCGATATGGCTTCGGCGTGTCAGTTGAATCGACGCTTTACTATTCATAATAACTAACGCAGAGCGCTGTTGTAGAAGACAGTGACTAAACTACTTTCTCGGTGCTTTTTTGTTCGTGATCTCCGTTTCATCAAAGTTTAAAGTCTCATTCAGTTTGACCGAAACACGGGTTTGCACCCGACTCCAGGAATATCAGCCCGGGTTAATTTTCCACTGTATTTTTATCGGCTCGTTTACTAGTTTATAATGTAGTACGTGCTTTGCACCTTTCTTAGTAAACTCGCCGCTGTTTATGCGTTGGAATTTAGAGCACGTGTAAACACATGTCGGCCACGAATGCGAACCAATGTTCGATTTTCGCCAGTATTGACTTCCATGAACCTAAGTTAACCGCCTGAATACCCAAGCATGAAGCTTCCATTGTACTCTAAACATGGCTACCTTAGACCTCGTTTTACTCAACCTGCATTAATTCAACTTGTGCATTTTGCAAAGATAGTTTGACTTTTAGCGTGCCAACCAGGCCACGAATCCCTCTGATTCCATTGGGTCCCGACATAAGCCTTCTCTGGTGTTGTTTGCCACTTAGCCCCAACGGTCAACAACTTGAAATTTCAATTGCATAAAGTAAAGCACAAATTGAATCAAGAAATCCATCCGAATGGGCAGCAACAACCATAGTACGTGCCACTCAGTATTTTGTATGTCTTAGAAAAACACATAGAGGTAAATGAAGCGTTCTAGACCCGCATAACAGGTCACACCTTTCTCTGCGTGGAGGATTTAACACCTGGACTGAGAATGTGTTCAGCGAGCTAAACCACAGAAGTAAACAAGGCTTATTACAGAGAATTCTTCCTCTGACTGCGTATTTTGGATTCCTTACGTCAGAGACTTGGGTCATCTGTCTGCACACTTGGCACTACCATAAAGGAACCCGAGATAAACATTTATCTGTGAAGTGATGCTTGCGAAAGCGTGTTAAGTGGTGTGATATAAAATGCCAGTTTGTTTGTCGGCCGAAATTTGGTTTCACCAACGACTAGTTTAAAATTGTGATGTTTGTGCAATGTTGAGCTACGTTAATTTCTGCAGAGTACGTGAAAATGTGTGTTGTTTGGTAATTTGGACTGGCGATTGCGTGGTTGCTATGCTTCGCCGCTTGAATACTGAATTTAGCGAAGGTGAGGTTATTGAGCAAATGCAGTGTTAGTGGTTCCGAGAATTCTTTGGTGGTAATGGAGACTTACCAGGACCAGCGGACATCTGCCCGTGCCTGTTGATGACAATTCTGAGCTATATAGGACCAGTCGTTTACTATCTATACTGAAGAACAATGCTGTTGTGTTGTCGTGAAATCAAAAATGGGCAAATGGACATTGTGCTGATAAATATTGCAATAACCCGTAGTCTGTAGAAGGCCTTGTTTAATCCAATCACTCTTCAAGCAGCCAATCAAAATTCTCGGTCCTCCGAAGCAAATTGCAAGAATTCGAGATACCACTTTCGGTGTACAAATTCATAGTGCAGATGACTACAAGGAGATTTGTGCGGTGTTCTCTAAAGCTTTTAACTATTTAGAAGGGTGGATTTTTGGTTTTAGATGCTTCAAATGATTACTTACATACAAATTGTGCATATATTTAATATCAGTGTTTTTTAAATACTTTTTTCTATTTGATTCCCCTTGATTCTGATTGCCACGCGTTATGTGCTAACGTAAAAAAAAGTCGCAGTGTCACTCATTTCACCTGCCGTCTGGGCTCGCCGCCGCTCCAAGCGGTGTGCAGCGTATGTCGTCTGTGTCACCGCGCACCTCGTTTCAACCCCAATAAATATTCTCTCTGTGCCGACTTTAAATTGCAAAGATGGTGGGGGGTTGATATACAGCGTAAATATCAACTGTGGTGTTTTTTGACCGAACCTGTCACCCACACTTATCCGTCGTGTCCTGTCATTTTTACTGATTTTTTGCACACCGATTGCCGATTCGCACTTAATCAAACCCCACTGTCGTAGGTCATTCAATACGTCGGTGAGACGCTTCGCTATCTACTCTCACAGCCCCACTCCCCCGAGGAGACCCAACACAAGGTTCGCTTGGCCACGGGCAACGGGGTTCGTCGCGAGATCTGGGTCGATTTCGTCAAGCGTTTCGGCATCAAACAGGTGGGCGAGTACTACGGCGCCACCGAGTCAAACTCGAACCTCGCTAATTCGGAGAACAAGGTCAGTTTTATTTCTTCTCTTTCTTGGACCACTTCAGTTTGTCTTCTATCTGCTCTAGTCCACGGATTGAGCACTTACTTTCCTACATGTTTAATAGGAGCACAAATTATATTGTCTTTTATGTCAACTGACACTTAAGTAGCTCATCTGACTACTTTTCTCAAGAGTTCACTGTAAAACCCACTTTGTTTACTTTGCTATAGTTCTCTTGTCTGACTAAATGCACTCATGTAATGTGGGTCAGGAAGAACACGCTCCTGTCTCGATTGGGTGATTGCAAAAGTTTGTGCCTGATTTTCATAAATGACCGATGCATGCATGCCGATGCCTCCGTCATAATCAGATTACTAACTGGCAGTTATCTAAATACGTAGTGTCTCTGTTTAACCCTGGGTGTTTATCTGAATTAATTTGCGTGCACAGTTATTATTCAAAACATTAAAGGCATTTTTCGAGACGTACTTCAGTTCTGTGGACAGTTAGTCGATTTCAACATCGTGGCTTCAATCCGTGACAATAAACTTAGCTCTGGGAGTGATTTAGTGTTTTGTGTCGAGTACTTTTTTAAGATCTTCTCCCACGTGACCAAGGAAAAACTGCAAAGAACAGTTGAAATCCACCCAAAACGTACAAATGTGGTCACTCAGAAAGGCATAATCTTTAACCATGACAACGCTAGACCACACGTCGCTCCAATGACACTGGTTTTGTTCTCGACAAAATAGCTCGTACTGCGAAAAGATTTAAATCCACGGAAGCAGTCACAAAAACACCTTGCGATTTTCCTTGAAAAGCAACCACGTATTTTCCCACAGAGGAATTCAAAATTCCTAAAAAATTTGGAACTGAAGGAAATGATGGCGAGCACATTAGTACTATTTTTGATGAAAGTGTGTTGCATTTAATTTGGTTTCAAATCGAGCGCGTATTTTTCGATCACCCGATAATGCGAAAGACATGGCGTGTAATACGTCAATAACTCGCACATAACAAACAAAACGAAGTACTTTGCTCACGCCCAATTACTATGGGTGCAGCATGCAGCCCACTCGGAGTTATCAGACTAGAGATTGAACGATTACAATAGTTATCCTTTTGAATCTTTTTAAATCAAATTTCGTGCCCACTATGGCTCCTAGCTTGAACTCCTCGTCACTTTGTGAGCAGAATCGAATTCAACGTTACCCACAGATAAGGGACTCCTAGTCATTAAATGTTTACAAATGCATCACTATTTTCCCAGATTTATTTGGTTCAGCGAACTACTTCAAGCTATTTTCAGCCCCAGTCTGAGTGTTTTGAGCCTTTAAACTATTCCGGTTGAAAGAGCCATAATATTTGTTTTTTTTTAGGTCGGTTCCCTGGGTTTCACTTCCATTATTTTGCCTTGGGCCTATCCGGTGATTTTAGTGAAGACAGACTTGGAGACCGGCGAGGTTGTGCGCGATCCCAAGACAGGACTCTGCATTCTATGCGAATACGGCGAGGTGGGTCAGTTGGTTGGCCGTATCAAGCGCTCCAGTCCGGTTCGCAACTTTGAGGGCTACATTAATCGCGAGGAGACGTCTCGCAAGGTCATTTCCAATGTCAAGTGCTTTGGCGACAAATATTTCCTCTCAGGTACATCTCTTTATCATTCCCTACTCCGTGTGCTAGAATGGTAGTGGTACCGCTTATTTAACCGACGGTTCCGGCTTTGTTGACTTGGATCATCTTCAGCTAGGCATCTGAAACCAAACCAACTTACTCTGAAGCCGATAAGTCATGCATTTAATTGGATTTGCCATGAGGTTATACAATTTCACAATCAAGCCCACACTTCTCACAATTATGTGCTTAAACCAATTCAATACTCCTACGCTGTCACACGTCTGAATGCGAATGACGGCTCACCTGTCGAAATTTCGTATTCAGATCTGAGAAGTGCTAACTCTTAAAGAAGTAAACATATGTTTTTACATGAACGAATTCTCGTTTATTCTACACCCTCCCTCTCAACTGTCTAATTACGGTTATCTGCGCCCTTTTTTATTGTATCAAGTAGTGGGATACTTTTATTTATAAATACGAATCTTGGCAGTTCATGACTTCATTCAT
The DNA here is from genome assembly GCA_900604375.1 of Mesocestoides corti. Classification (NCBI taxonomy): domain Eukaryota; kingdom Metazoa; phylum Platyhelminthes; class Cestoda; order Cyclophyllidea; family Mesocestoididae; genus Mesocestoides; species Mesocestoides corti. Next base: position 71,408 of record UXSR01005268.1, on the reverse strand, counting down.
CTAAAAGCCAGAAATTTCACTACAATTTTAAGGTTAAACTAAGATGGAGTAAGCTTGATCTTCACGCTCCATGGCCTTCTCGATTCCGACCTTGCTGTTTTTAGCGAAGGAACATCTAAAGCCTTGGAGTCAATTTTAAAAGTGACTTTTTTATGCAGCTTTAAACACCTGTCTCAAACCTAAAAGTGTGTACATATAGGCGTGTTGGGAGTCCACACATCAGTGAGGTTGAAGTTTACTAACACAAAAGTGATCTGACTGGGATAACAGGTTCTTACCTCCCCCATATAGGTGATCTTTTGGTTCAAGATGAGCTCGGATTTTTCTACTTCGTTGACCGTCTTGGTGACACTTTCCGTTGGCGTGGAGAGAACGTCTCCACAACGGAGGTAGAGAACCTGGTTGCCAAGGCGATCAACTTCGCCGACTGTGCTGTGTACGGGGTCAAGGTGCCCGGGAACGAGGGGCGCGCCGGGATGCTCGCACTTTCGCTCTACGACAACGCCTACGGTGGCAACAATAACAGCGCTCTCACTGAGGGTCACGCCCGTGCTGACGTGCGTCCCGAAATTCTTGAAGCCGAGTTACTGAACGACTTGGCCGATGTCTTCGGGAAACAGCTTCCTATTTATGCGCGTCCGTTGTTTGTGCGTTTCATGAAGGCTTTAGATACCACCGGTAAGTGATTCCTTCTCTCTCCCAATTTCGTTTCTACTTCTCTCCCCAAGTCTTCATGGTCTCCATTCTAAAGTTCATTATTTCACTCAAACTCGTATTGCCACGTAAACAAGCAACGATTTTTGTGGAAAAAATCAGTCAAACGGGAGTATAATAATCGACTTGCACTTGATCCCGTCCATTCCTCTACCCTAACCATGCCGTCCATGTTTCGTTACCAATTCGATGTTAATCAACGTGTTGTAGGTCGCATTTTTACATTTTCTTCCTTATTTTTCACCAACCAGTCCCCTAATCGTTGTGTCCGGTTGTTGAATGGTAGAGTTTCTCCAAGTTTTGTACCGTATTAGTGAACTAGGCTCGGTTCCTGCAATCCACTAAGGCTGGAACGTGAAGTCCATTGCTTCGTGCCAATAAGATCAATTTATTTAAGTCATATAAACACAAAGCTGTTGCACGATAACACCTGCAATATTTACTTAATGAAAAAAATAGCATGTCTTCATTTGAATGCGTTTGTGGTGTAGCGATGTATCATTTATTAGCGGCCTGTCAACTTATACGTGAGTGCGTGGAGACGATCTTTGTTGTTATGCCGATTCTAATTGGGCATTCTCGCGAACTGCAGCACCGATGATATCATTAAAATCCACTCAAAAATTTTCAGCCTCGCTTGTACAATTAGGTAACTTTTGAAACAGGTATTTTGTTCCTCACGCTCATCACTTTTAAGGTATGATTTTCGTACTCTGGTTCAGGTTCCAATACTTCTCTTCCTTGTCTGAATGAAACTAACGTGGCATCATTTTTTGTTTTAACTGACCTGACGTGTATAATGCCAGATTTAGTCACTTAGGCAACCTAACTTGTACGTATTCGGATCATTAGTGTACGACTTGATATCTGTTAATTTTTTTTCTTTTCGCCTTATAGACACCTTCAAGTTTAAGAAAATAAACATGATGAAGACAGGGTTCGACATAAATGCCACCAACGACAGGATTTATTACTTGAACACCAAAGCCAACGTCTACAACCGACTCGATGCTGACGTCTACCAACGTATTTTGGTCAATCAGATCCGCTTTTGAATAACTACCTCTCTACACCCCCTTGAAACTGCCATCTTTTGCCTTTTTTGTGTTTTGGCTGTGCCTTTCTACCCAACGAATGATCGCGTACTCCTCCACCACATTTTGCGTGTACATTCCCTAACCCCTTCACCTACAATTCGACGAATCTGATATGTTTGTGTCGCAGAAGATGGTTCAAGTACGACTGACAAGGCAGATGCAAAAACCTCCCCGGTTTTTAGTGATTTTTCTTGGTCCCACTTTTTACAAGGATTAATGGCACTAGTGGATGTAATCTGCCAAGACATAAAGGTATATTCCTAAATTGCGTGCCTGATTTTGAAGATTCGGGGCATCAAGAAGACGGCAGTCGCACAGGCAGAGAACGGTGTTTTAATCTCGCAGGAGGTCTTCAGAAACGACCTCGCCAATCATGGTTCACAATAATAAGAACTACCTGGTTGAGTAACTGCTCAATTTCGACGTTTCCCTACCATTGGGAGTCGATTTTCATGGGGACTCGAAATCTATCCGTTTTGGGTCTTGGGTTAGTTCATGTAGGGCAACGGTAGACGGCAGCGACTTTGCAGTGACCTAGCCTACGGGTTCGCCTTCGTGATTGGTGGGTTGTCCTTGTGGCCCTTCTTCGGTGTGAGACATGGCGTTGGCTAACAAGTTTATAGCTATTTCTACTGCAACTGGTGGATTGGTGCGCGCACCCACCACGAAACATCCCTTGGGGTAAAACACTAATCCCATGAAAGGGTACGGGTTGGCAACCCTCTCAAATTTGAGATTTCCAGAGCTATTTAACTCTCTTGTGTAAAAGTTGGTGTCAAGTATTCTGGGAATGAGGTGTCCCCTACTGCACTTGAGGATGAGACCCACTCCCATTTCCGTCCCTTTGGCTTGGCTCTGCTGCATGCACTGATGTATGTCTCGATATTTATCTGGACCATCCGAACTGGTCTCAGCTACTTCAAGTTCTCCGTAATTTCCAATGGGCAAGTAGCAACGTTCAAATCCATAGTACATCTTAAATTCAGATAAAGAACATAATTTTTCGCTGATTTCGCATTCAAATCATGCCCCTATTCCCTTCTTTTTTAGCGGTCCGCCATACATAGTGAACTGTCCGCTTGAAATAGGGCGACATCTGGCGGTAAGTTCGTCGGTCACGCACCCTTATCAAGGCACACACGCTGGTTTGACGCGAATGAACGGTTGTATCCGTCGTTGCTCGACTTGTCTCTGCTCTCGGATTGTCAAGGCCTTTTCTTACTAGCAGGGCTGTAAGGTTGCTTAGGAAAACACAAAATATTCGAGGCCCAGTAACAAAACTTCGCAAACCAAATTTGCTTTGCCGGTCAGGCTCTTAGTTTAAATACTCCAACGTTGACGTAGGAAACAACTTCACTGACTTCATTTGCGATCTTTCGTCAATGCGTTCAGAAAGCGTCATTTAAAAAAATTCCCTACACCAAGAGCTTCACAGCATGAAACACTTTCTGAGGATCTAATGACAACCATTAAAGTTATTCTTTTATGTCTTTTTCGTATATTCTTTATGTCTAATGTCATACTTGCAGATCCCAAAGCACATGTTTCTTGCATCAGAAACTTCCAAATAGGTTAGGTTCCCAACTTAAACCACGGCTCATTACAGCCACCAGATAAGAGTGAATTAATGTATGTAGCGAAGTAAATGCTGAATATTATTGAATATATCTTATTTCTCTGTTGATCTTGGTCAAATTGATCTGGCTTTGCAATAGAAATGCATTCTGTAAAAATCTGTCGACTAATGAAGTCACTGTGTCGCATTGCCTACAGATTTAGCAAGGCAAACTAATTCAAATTCATGTATATTCATATACAATTTTTTTTATAAATGGTCACCCTCTTTGTCATGAGTTACTTTCAATTAACCTGCTAGAAAATTGACCTAAGAGATGTTTTATCTTTCCGTGTATTTTCTAACCTTCATGTTATCGCAAGAATGTTTCCTGTGACGTCAATTTGATTCTTGAAATATGGAGCGACATCCCACTTAAGTGGCATTGCTCAATGTCCGTGACGGAATAAACAGTTTCAAATGGTGTCAAAGCAGTGCCTGATTTTTCTAATTTGATTGCTAACATCTTATGGTATTCTGGTTCAAAAAGCACGGTAATTTTTACTAATGTAGACATCGCGTTGGTGACATTATCGTGAATGCTCAATATTTCGTGAATATCAAATGCCCTTTAGTGCATAATAACTATGTGTGCATCTCGACTTACAACACATCTATGCACAAAACCACAACGAAGAGTTTTAATTTTAAACTAGACGTGATTTAAAACATTGCTTTGAGGTTTTTAGTTGATCTTAGACTTTTGCTTGAGGCCAGATAAAGCAGTGATTACTGCTTGCAAGATTAGATGAAGCCACGTTTCCATAAGAAAATACACATGTCTACTATAAAATCTCTTGAAATATGCAGGCTGACCAGCACAAAAATAATGTTGTGGGTTCCGTGTCGCGTTCAGCACGCTTATAATTCATTTAAATAAGTGAGGAGCATGCAGCTTTCATGCACACTAAATTAAGATCCACCAACACAGATTTTCGCTAATGGTTACCGTCATGCAGGAGGGGAACTGCAAGGATACCCACCATCACACAATGTACTACACATACTAACTTCAAAACGTGATGCATTGTGGTGCGTAGTTTATGCGCATGCAGTCAGATGAAGCCTTCAGCCTATCATTCTGCGGCTATTTCCTGCAATTATGTGAATATATCTCTAAAAAGAAAACTTTTACCCGCTGGTGCTTGCACGTTTTTCAGACGTGCTTTCAGAGAATACATTTATGCGTCAAGCCAGCAGAATCCACCTTGTCAATTCTTCCAATTCGATAACTTATAAAGAAAACAAGGTTTTGAGAATGGTCATTTTTTTTACGATACTCGCTACCAAATCGGACAATTGATTGAACTTTATGCCGTCTTCAATGAGGGAGTGAATAACAGATTCTGGTAGTCCTAAAACGCTTTGCTAGCAAAACGTCAAACCGCACATTGCTTCTCACTCCTGAAGCTGACTTGTTAAACTGACTTAGAAAACCCCCTTTTAACACTAATTGGGTTCCAACTGAATTTCAGTTTTCGAACAGCATGCTCGTGTACGTCTCGATGTTGGTTGAATGAAAAAGCAGAGCATTTCTTTAGAAGAATTGCACACACATACACAGGCACACTTAACCGCTACATCACTCCATATTGAAGTTAGTCATTGATAACATTTAATAGCTAGTGCTAGATGTGACATTTTTAGAGATGAGTGCTTATCCAGCAACATATTCTGCACAGTATTAGCTGATTTTGAGATGAGGCCAGAGAAACGAGTCCCTATTGTTTATGTTTTTTTCACTTTATAATATTTTGTCCAAACGAATGTGTTCGTGATAAAATAAACAACGTTTAGGGGCTGCTGGAATACGTATTCATGTTTTCTTGCCCTGGTTTAAACTCATTCCTGATTAAGGTGTGTAGAAAATACGTTAACCGTTAACTTCAATGGAGAATATTTTCGACTGGTGAATTAATTTAATGGGTTTAAACTAGCTTTGTTTATAAATATCTGATTTCACACCCACATGGAGCCGGTGAAATCTCATGTAAAAGTTCGACGTGTTTATATTTTGATGACTTTGGTAGGAGTTTACATAAATTCCATGGGGCCTCGAACCGCCTTTTTCCTTTACATCAACAAAGACGTATCAGTTACAGTACATATTCAACTATTTAAAGGACACAAAGTTCGCTGCACCATAGATGTGTTATGGTGTAGAAAGGTCTTATTCAGTTATAAGTGTACGATGTGAAAACCTTGGCCAAGGTTTTTTCTATAATTTACTGGCGTCAAATAACGTGATTGAAAGTCTGGAGCACACTTAAAAAGTAGTTTTAAACACAATGTAAATTATTACGATGCCCCAACTAAATGACCTATTTTCTACTTTTAGTTTGATTTCGGGTGTGATTGAATTCGAGAAAATGGGGATTATCATTAGTTATATTTCCATTTACAATGCTACTTGGTATTTCAATCATGATTTTTCGTTTTAATGAAATAAATGAGTTCTTTTATTTAGTTAAATCAATGTCAGGTTTATTTTGACTTGAATATTTTTATTCAACAAAGATCACACCTGTCAGCAATTTTAGTAACTGTGGGGAATCAAAACGTTGACTCACAATACACTACAAGTGACAGCAGCAATTCCACGTAGTTTATTAGACTGCACAGGTTTGCTTTCATTTTTTCAAATATACATTTTTTAGAGGAGGCACTCGAAAATAAGCCGTAATAATATCATTACTGCTGGGTTTTGCCTCTCTTAAGCATCCTAAAATTTAGTGGATTAACGGGTTCAGGTGGCTAACAATGCATTCATAAACATCAGTTTTTCGAAAATCGGCGATTAAAGGTCGTCATCAAGCTTCTATACATGACTCCACTGCAGTTTTCATTACCAAAGTTGATTTTACTCCAACGCTTTTAGCTTTCATAATTTCGTCGCCTCTGTAGCCTATTTAGAAATGCATTCATGAAAGGTAACTTTCTTGTTACAAGGAACTGACTAAGCATTATTAGTGATAAAGTTGCGTCTTGTGTTAATTTAAACAGATTAACCTTGAAATTGTGGTATCCATTTTGAAAAAAAAACGGCCTCATTTGGTTTTCACTCTAGGGGGGATAAAATACGCAAACTTTCGCTGAATTGCTCATCCTGACAGATAAGCAAATCACTGGTGACATAAATGAAACAAGATCTTTTGTAGGTGTGCTGAGTTGCTACAAACCAATCATAAATCTGTGATTTTACAAACAGTGCACTGTCAGGAGTGCTTTGTAGCGAAATTCTGACAGAGGCGGCGTCGATTTCAGTGGTCAACTTAGTGCTATTACTACTGCCGTTGTTTCCCTATTTAATCTGAGAAGTGCTGATGGCGTTTTGGCTACGTCCTATAAATTACGGGACTTGTGTTGATGGTCAGTACACACGAATGCACTTACAGTGACTTTGAATCCAGATGAAGACCACAGACCTGTATTTTGGCAGCAGAGAAGGTAATTTCATGTTTATGGAATCTGTGTTGCAATAGGTAGTAAGTTAGTGCTAGTCAAGACACCCAGAATTGCTACCAAGTATTTGGTGTTTAAGAGGTATGGATAAACGTGTATCAGGTCACTAGTTCAGTGGCATTCTTAATTAAAAGAGGCTTCTAAAACTTTTTTTAAGAATCATGATGCTAACTTATCCATAGTCAGTTATGCGGTAATACCATGCTTCAATTTACACAATCAGATTAAGTAGCAAGACTTCTTTTAGCTAAGTTGCTTCTAGACGCTATCGCCTGATGATAATTTCTATTCTCTTTGCACTTCTAACTAAACATACAGCTTATTCATGTAGGGTGGCAGGGTCATAGCGTATAAGAAATGCATAAATATAAAACAAAAAGATCCGGAATTTTATATCTTTTGTAGTATTTACTGTTTGTACTACGCTATTTGCTTAGTTAAAGTTCCAAGATCGAGGAACAGTCTTGGAGTCAAAATAAATAATGTACTTCTGAAAGTCACAGGTCGATTGTTGCTGTTTTAGACGACAACGCAATAGGTGTATATAGGTGGGCCTGTAATATCCTGTGGTATTGATTTTGAAAACACAAATGCAGATTGCAATAATTCAATAGGCAGTATAAATTTAAAAGAAGAAATTTAGAAATCAATTTCACATCAAGTGATTTTTCAGCAATTTTTAGATGACAGTGATCAGATCAAATGCCTGTTATTCATATAATTTTCACTAAAATTTGTTAAAATTTCTCAAACCGGAATCTGTGTCGTATTATACCGATGTGAGTTGGCGTGTTACTTGTTACATTTAATAAGCTTGTATTAAACGTAAATTCATTAAGAATCATGCGAAAACAAAAATAGCGGATCCATAAAAAAAGAGAGAAATAATAACTTAGGAAGTGCAAAACAACGCAGGGTTCTCTTAACTTCGTATTATGTCGCTCCTAAATTTTACTAAAACTAACATCAACAACATAATTATATTTAAAATTTAATGTGGTTGATCAGTAGGTTTTTTAACAGTGGTTTATAAAAAGCTCTAGGATTCGTTTTGATTACGGGTTAAGTGCTAAAACACCAAGGTAAGTGTATTGATTCACCTAAATAATTTTATTGATAAGGCTTCATGTTCCATAATTTTATGTTTGGGAAAAAATTGTTAATGCCCAGACTAATAAGGCACAAATTACTTGAAAACTAACAAGAAGCCTAAAATAATATAGGTTTATTCATTAGATGTTACGTATTCAGAGGTAGGTTTCAATATTGTGGCGAAATTCACTGAAATCTGGAGGTGATCAAACGCATGAAGGTTTAATTGAATTTTATGTAGTTTAATAAGAACTAAATCCCAACATACATAAACAAGGTTAAAATTTCATTTTCTGAGATTCCCAACGTGGCACCAGCTTAAGGTCACTTTGTATTAATCAACTTAATGTATTGCATAATGTACATTTAATGGGGAAATATATTCGAAGAGTTTTATAGTAAGTATTGCCTATTTATGACAGTAAAACACTAAAGCCTCTTATAAAGACATCTTGGGAAGTTCAAGAGAGAATCGACCCTTTACTATTTACCTCACAAATTTGCTGGGGTTTGGGTGTGTACGTGTACACTTCGTTAAAACCAGGCAAGTGATGTTCAAAGGTATGCATAAAATCACATGCAAAGGGATTGTAATTAAAAATCTTTGAATATTTTAAATGTTTAATAATGAGCATTTTTTACGAGGTTCAATAAATCGTAATGACCTAAGTGTTGTTTTAAATAACTACACTAAATTAATTTGAGACAAAGTGAATTCTTCGAAGCTCCATTGGAACTTTACCGGTTGCTACCATCCACTTTTTCCTTTATTATGTACAGGTTATTTTTCTTGAATTAATACAATGATGATCATATTGTCGTGCTATTATTTTTGTTAATTTTTAGCATTTTCGGATTCTTAACCGCGCGTTGCTCGGTGGCCTTTTGTAGGTTATGCAATTCTTCCATATCACGCGACAGAAATAATATTGTTGTTAGGTGATCAAATTTAGGTGTGGATGATTTGTGATTCGCTAACTTGTAGGAATATTTTAAAAGCCTTCGAATGTTTTATGTAATATTAATTATTAAACATTTTGCAACTGAAATATTTAATATATGTGTGATATTTCAAACTTCGGTGCCTCTGGGAACCTTTTTAGTAAGGCAAATGGGAAATACAATGATTACCAACTGACATTTAATATCGATATTCAGTCGTGTCTACGAACGATTTGAATTTGGTATGGTATCTGAAATTCAACGAAGATCTTGAATTCGTTTACTTCAGTTACCCACTCGAAATACTTAAGAATTGTCTTTATGCGGTGAATGGTATTTAAAAAAACAATAGACGTTTAACTGCTAAATCGTCGTTCTTTAATATTTCGAAAGGTCAATTATAATGCTATCGCAATAGAGTGTGTTTTCGGTTAGCGCCGATATATGCAGTTGCTGCAAATTTTTACAGAAGTGTAAAATTGCGCGAAATTAATACACAGCGGTATTCACATATTTCTAATTAAATTTATCTGTCTAAATGTTTCCTTTTGTAATTTTTTATATCCTGCCCGTCTCAATCACATAATTGTTCATCAAATCGGGATTCTGTTCCCGGTTTTTTTCTTAGTTGCTACTGAGAGGCAATAATCAGTTAATTAGATTGATGTATAATTGCTAAATAAGTGGGGTCGAATTATTTTTAACTTAATAATTGAATGCTTTAAATCTCAGTGAATGCTGTCAGAGTGCTTTTCTATCCACAACTTATTGTTGAGAAGGAATTCAAAAGTTCAACGTGATTTAATTATCTTATTAGACTTTTGACGCCTATGTACTTTTTAGGTAAATATTTATGTTTTAGCAAAAGTGCGTAGGAACCTTTCTATTTACCAGTTTTCTCATGTCTTGTCAGTATAAATTGTGGTTATTATTGTCATTCCTTAAGATTAGTAAAGGTAATGTTCTGAGGTAAAGTTAATAAAATTAAGTTTTGCATTATTACTTGATTAAGTTATGATTTTTTATTTGCTTAAGATACTTAATCGACATAGATCGAAATCTGTTGGGTTTGGAAATAGGAAACTTGAAATATATTTTTATTTTGCGGAGCAAGTATGTCCATACGAGCGTAGTGCCTCTTCTCTTTATCGTCTGGACGGTATTTGAAGTTCCGATGACATCGATGACTTTTTGATTGCGATACATGCGTTTTGCATTTGCATGGACTTCAGAATCTGGATATAATGGGCATTTTTATGGATTTTACTACACAAAACGTTGCAACGTGGCTTTGCGTAGAAAAGGTCGTTATCATTAAACAATTAAGGTAAACTATAGTGCATGCACAATTTGACATAATTAGCAGTATTTTTATACCTGACAATTTAATAATATGCTATTGCTCTAGTAATTTACCTGCTATTCGTAAGTACACGGGAGTGGCACAGGTTCTTGCACCTGGGTGTGTTTTGTAGTAGCTTATGGTCTAAGCACTACCTTACAACCCTCTAGTTAGCAGCCCGTAACAACCCGAGAACGGAGAGAAGAAAGGCGACAGAGGACACGACCGTTTATTAGCGTCACGCCAGCCAAGTGTGCCTTAGTGTGTGGATGAGTGAATGGACGACAGGCATCGGATACAGTAACCAATGGAAAAAGGGGGTGAGTCATTGTCACCGTCAGGTCAGTAACCATGGTTCACTCAGGCGCGATCGCTGTTAATCCGCTACAGTTTCTTCGGTGAGGATTTAGGCGGTTGCGGGATTAACTTCCTATTGCCTGCAAGGTGCATAAGCTCCTGCTGTTATTTCCAGGTTTACTAGCATTTTGATTGAAGAGGTTGAATAAGTGTCATTCGCTGTAATTCCCTTTTTGAATTGTTGCGTTAACTTTGCAGAACCTAGCAACGATGGAAAGACAGGGATCCTGTCAGCCACCTTGCGCCTCTCCACGGTTTCTCATATCTAATTTGCGATCGGTTGAGCGAGCGTGACTTTGTGGGCCAATCAAATAATATGCGTCTGATCTGACATCGAAAATGTAGTGTAAGCGGACAGAATGCGAGATCAGGTGACTGTCTATTTGGACACTTCGGGGATATTCTAATCAAGTCACAATGTGCCATGAGCATCAAAAAACCAGGAATACCAGCACATTTTATTTAGTTCGATGTCATATGGAGGCATGTAAATCTGGAAAAAAAGTTGGGTCTTTTGCCTATCTACTAGGTTAACTTGACCGTATTTGAATCTGCTGCATAAGGCGTTATCTGTTTTGTTGCATTCAATGTTCGATCTAGTTTAATTAAATAAATGAAGCAGCTTAGAAACATTTTCTTAACGCACGTGCTGGTGACGATACTATCACGGAGGCAAGAATACCTGGAAGGGTTTTGAAGAAGACCTTTCTAAGTTGTCGCATGAATTTGACGTCGAGTAGTTCGATAGATGGTTAAAGTATTTACCTTCTCCTTTAAATGCATAGTATATTTTTATTTGGGATAAACATGGAACAACTGTGCAGCAGATCCAGTCAGAATCTGTTTTTGCCATCATTGGGTTTCGCTTTCGTTAACAGCAAGATTATTCAGAATGGCTATTACAGCTAAACAAAGTGACATGATTTTTAAATGGATTTAGTGGCTGAGCTATAAGTTTTATAGAGTAAATTTTTCGCTTAATTAAATCGATATTATCCAGACAATTGGAATGGTAAGCCACGTTTCGTCTGTGATTGTTTTGTCAACGAAGAAGGAAATGCGTCGAAGGAGGAATTTCGAGGTTTTATCATGTGTTCATAATGTGGAGATACCTTCCGGGTGGAATAATATGGAGAGAACGCAGAGCACGCTTTTAGTAGCACAGTGTTCTCTACATTCGAAAGTGCACACAGAATAGCCAAATCGTCATTCCGTCAAAGCGAGCTCGACAAGTCGCAGACAACTGATTCTGTTTCACTTAAAGGTGGCTCAAATGCATGTGCCCGAGTTGACACCGACGCGTACAAGTGCATCAAAACTGGCTGTGTTCGATCCTGGTGGCACACCTTTTTCCCTGCAATGTGATTAATATTCTTTATATTCAAATATGCTGACTAGTCGCTTTTGCTCTGTTTTTTTTCAACCATTAGCACACTGAGTTGCCGCTATGATTTCGGCAACTTACTGGACACGCATGCCTGGATTCTGTACCCAAAATTGCATCAAGTGAATCACACTTTTTGGACAAGTCGCAGCAGGAAACAGCAATTATAAAATGGTTTCAATACAACTTGAGCACCCACAAGCATGCATCCAATTTATTGTGCATATGAGACACTACCATGAAAGGAAGTGGAAATTGGATTCTATATTAAGTCTACTGTAAAATTGCCAATTGTTGCAGGGGCAAAAAACTGACGAAGTTGGGCTGAACGTAAGCCAAGAGGTTCTGTTAACTCGAAATGTGCAACTAGATGAATAACAACTGACTTCAAACTTCCCATGCAGCGTACACAAATTAATCAGGAGCATAAGAATGGTTGTCGAGAGCGATGGTTATTTCAATTACTTGTATCGAAGAGGTAGTACTCCAATACGACTGTTAAAGTGGCTCTACAGCCAGATTTTTCAGTTGTTCTTGTTAAAGCGTCACAAAGACAGATGTAATTTGTAACCAAAATATATTTCGACATCTGGGTTCACTCCACACACGCTAACGTCTATTCATTCGCCACCTTACTGAATTTGATCAGCAGACTTACTTGGGGTTTGTTATGACTATTCAAACTTTCGTTAAGCTGGAGGCTTCGCTTCGTCACACATCACATCCAACCGTGACGCTAGTGTATTAGTCTGCTCATAATCCTCCACCAACGACATTCAGGTTTTTTTAAGGTCTAGTACTTTAGGCAATTGTCAAAATATAGGACACTAATTCGTAGTATTTTGTAATACCTGTAGTTTGAAAACGAAACTTTGTGGTAATACACAAAACGTTTGTTGTATAACTAATGCGCATAGAGGTAAACCGTTGGCAAGTGTAAGGCCAACCCACGCGCACATCTGAAGAGCCATTGTTTTATGACGCTTTTCCAAGCGTTGGAAAGACGACTGCTTCGCATTCTGAAAGTAGCATATTTTCCGTAGAGAAAAGGCTAATTAGTTCGGTGACTCAGAAGGTTCATCTGTAGGGTGGTGCAGTGGTTGCTGCTTCCACGACTAAAATAATGCTGCCTCATGTTAAATACAACGTGTTTCTCATTACTTTCAGCTAATGGTTCAATGTCCCGTAATAAACCGTACCGGCATTTGCCTTGATACGTACGTCTGCCTCACCTGGAGAAGTGTAGCACAACTATGAACTACACTGATTTCAAAACGGTTTGACACTATGCGTTTAAGACTTTAACGTCCCCTAAGGCAGTATAAAAACGTGGTAGCAGGACAGTAAACCAGACACCAGACATTTGAGGACTTTATAGCTTAAGAAATAAAATGAACCCTTGGTATGTGATTAATGATAATGCTCAATTGTAAAGGAAAATTAAGGAGTAACTTCAAAAGTAATCCTTTTCTACAAGAAAGTACTATACTGAAGTAGCTTTATTGCAATCGACGAAATTTTTTTAAGCAGAAGTTGTTGTGCTGACAGTTTATTCACCACGAAGAGCGTTTGGGTTGGAAAGAGTAGAAATATACAAACAAGTCCCAGTCATCATTCCCTTTACGAGAGGAAATGAACTAGTAAATTTCCTAGGCCTTTTGCAACCTTCATTCAGTTTATTCTGCTCACTAACAGCTCGCTGCTTAAATCAAACAAGTAGCCTGTTTGTCACAAATGTTGGTGAAATATATAACTCACCGGAAATTACGTATTTCCGAGGCTGGTTTCAAACAATAAAAACGCAATTTTCGAGTATATGGGTCAAGAAGGTAATCTAGCAGCTTTCTTGTAAATAAATGAGGAAGAAGATTTCTGGCAGTAGGGTGAGAGAACTTGTAAGAAAGTTCATCGGAGGAAACGAAAACGTAGAAGGAAGGAGCATGCTTTTGTGGGTCCTTCATAGACACACACACACAAATTTTGAGCTTGAAATCAGGAGAGGAGAAGGAGGAGGCAGTGGGTACCAGCGTTGATTTGATGAAGAGGGCAATGCGAATGTGGTATTAACCTATGCTTTCTATGCGACTACTCGGCAAATGCTGTAATAACTTCTCGACCTGAACCCCGTATCAGGATGATGCGTTTCAAGCCATCGGTGAGGGTTTCGACGTACTCCATGTAGTAGAACTCGGAGCCCTGGCTCTTGGGAAGCGCAGGCAAATTGATGAGAACGGCAGCTGCCTCAGCCGAGCGCTCCACAATCAACTCGTTTAGGCGCTTTGCGCTGTGCAGACGCCGCGGTGATGACCTCCTAAATAAACAAAACTAATATTCACCAAAAATTCTATTCAGGCTAGATTCTTCGGAAGTGTGGGAATATCGACTTTGGATGTTGTAAGCAATGATGTTCCTCTTAAGTTTCTCAGATCACTGTGCAGTCGATTGTTGAGCACACTCATCTACTTCACTGTTTTTGTATAACGCGACTGATAAGTCTGGTAGGAGGAATTAGTTCGTGCACTTCAGTAATGTGAAACAGCGCAAATAGGATCAGAACTAAAGAAATATCAAAAGTTAAGCTCGTAAGCGTGTACACGAGGAATTAAAGAACAAAGGCTGACAGTTCAGGGGGAAAATCGGATAATGGAGAAGACAAGGCTAGCAGGAGACTAATGTGAGGAAACCTCAATTGTGTAGTGTTCTAGCAAAAGCGGAGGATTACGATGACAAAGACATGGCAAAATCCGGTGTTGCAAGATGAATGCCTTAAGTAGGACACCCCAAGGGACTAACTACCGGAAATAATAAGATCTTTTTTCCACCTTTACTGCACCCATTCAGCCTCGTAGTCGTAGGGCGTGAGTTAATATCTGGAAGAAGCCAGTCATGAACAGGCGCTAAAGGTAAGCTGGTGCAGCATCTGGAAAGTTCCGACTATCGAGAAAATTGGTACGGGTTCAAAACGGTTATGTCCATGGCGCTGAAGCTATCATTTAGCTGACTTTGCGCCTTCGTGTATGCAAAAAACAAATCTACAATTCGTAGCTAGAAATGGGCTCCAAAATTTCATCTGCAGAGGATTAAAACAATTTTGAGGAAAAAATACGGGAATGGTTTAAGACAATGCATCAATTTCACAATGACTTTGCATATCTACATGTTAAACCTAATTCATTTCACGTTCAAATCGAAATTGAGAAACCTATGGCCCCTTGTTTGCAAAAGATTTCCATAACGGTTACGCAAAAGACATGAGCTCAATCAGCAAGCAAAAGTAGCTTAATCGATTTACTTTTTGTCATGGATGGCCTGTGCGTCATTTTGGTTGAGATCTTCCTCACCAGAGGCAAATCCAGGTCGCAAAGCGCCCGGAGAGAATGTAAACTCGTTGAGGCGCTGATTCACCGAGGCGTTGTTCTCTGATGGGGACGGAGAGGACAAACCATCCTCTTCACAGGCACTCTTCCTGAGGCCTTCCGATCCGTCGTCAAAGGTCACACTGAGCTGGTTCATATTTTTTTCGGCCTCGGCAGTGGATGTAAGTTCCTCATCCTTAGTCGCTGGATGTTGCTTCTTGAGTGCCGCTAGCGGAGAGAGCAGATGAGAGTCTCCTTTGCCCTTGGACTGAGATATCAGCAAGAGCATTTTAGAAGTCAGCGAATACCATGGGGCAAAACTGCTGTAGACATGGCGGACTTATCATGATCCGGGTACCACTCAACACTATTAGAACTACAGCAGTCATAAGTGGACAAAAGGCGGTTATGAGTATGGTTAACACAGACGCCTAACGGTTGCGTTTGACCATTTTTACGTACTCAGCGAAGCAGTAAACCAGGGCTTATTTGAAGAATGCTAAAATGCTAAATATTTCATCAAGGATTTTTTGGTGGTTGCTGCCATACTTATAAGTCCACCATAACTTATGTACGGAGTTCCATTTGCTTGGAATATTTGTAGCAGGATGCGAAATTAGAAATCGCTTAGTGACACACTGGACGAAAATTAAATGCTTACTTTGAGAAATGAAATAGAAAAAAATAGGGGAAAATCACAACTGCAAAGGATTGGACATCGGTAAAAGAGGACATTTTTAATCAGTCTATCTGGCGTACTGTATCTGACACATAAAATTAAACCTTGCATGACCTATTATTTAAATCGTTTTTATTATCTACCTTACTGTTTAAGGATAAGAGCAAAGGCATAGGTATAATTTGTTACATACGAGCCTCACATCTAGGTTCTTCCTTGGAGTTTTCAATTTGTGGGTTGAAATTTTTTTAGTAACATCAAACAGTGACAAGAGCGAGTCAAGGAGCAGGCAATGCTTTCAATAAGCCTAAATGTCCTTCTTGAAATTGAGCTTTCATGTCGTTTGTATTCAAAGGTTCAAATCACCTACGGCTGATGCCTCAAAGGAAGCAGGTAATGGACTTGATCAAAGAAAAACCACAGACCCTTTCTTAACAGCCCCGTAGTCAACTGAAAACAATTCAGAGGGCCGCCACCAGTACAGCTTTAAGCCATGCAATTTATTGACCACATACCACTTCTAAGTTCGCATTGCACTCATACAAATGTATGGAATGCAAAATTAGGAAAATGTCACCTGGCAATAACCATGTCTAGGGAGCCAAAACTAGGGGCGCTGACTACTACGCATTAAATTCAGTAATCAATAATGTGCCCTAGAGTTATCTCCAGGTAAGTAATACTAAAGCAATGACTTCTGAGGGTACTAACCTTACACTTACTGATTTTTTGATGACACAATTAAATGTGTAATTGTTTTACAATTATTAGTATTTGATTAGATGTAGGTTGAAATGTCCGGGAACATAGGATGGTTTGTGGTGCTGACAAACCTAACAACAAAAGGCCACCAATAATGTACATGGCATACTATTAAGCACCAGAAACTTGTTTTGTTTATGGTTATGTCGTCAAATTCTCAATGACACACATGTCCGTCGATCGTTATTTGCCCATAATATGCTTTAATCTAATTGCTTAATTCGGCAAGGTCATTCCAATAACCAAGTCATCCAAAATCTCCAGACCTTAAGTTCTTACGAGATGGAGGTACTTATTAATGTCTTTGGTTCAAGTAGGCAAATATAGAAAGCAATTTGTCAGTTCTCGAAGCTGTAAAATTATTTGGGTGGTACACCGTTCTGGCTGTCTCTGGTCTACTACACAAAATTCATCAACATGGAAGATTTAAAATGCACGCAAACAGGGCAGGCAAACAGACCTCCCTGCGCTCATTCGAGGAGATGAAATTGGGTGTGTCTTGTGGGGGTCCTGAAATGAAGGCCTTGAAGATGGAGGTCTTCTTTGATGTCTTCGGGGGAGCGGCAGTCGCGTCTCCGTCTGCAGCCAGGCAGGAGTCACGCACCCCCACGTAGTGCTCGTCAATGACCGTCTGTAGGTCACTCTTTGCCGCCACCTCCTGAACTTTTAGTTCTTTGAGGAGTTCCCTTCTCTGATCAGCTGCTACTGTGCGTTGGGCGGCGTAAGCAGAAATGTCCGTTTTTGACTGAAAATAAGAAACGCCCTCTTGATTACTACAACCTTCTGCATTTCAGCAACAGTAATCTCTGCGGTTCAACTAACGCCCCAAGTGTAATGCAAAATCGGTTGATCTTATTAGATCTAATTGAAGATTTGGTGCCTCACCTGTATCTAAACCATACAGGAGTCAAACAGTTTGCAAAACAGTGCAATAAAGCAACATTTGGTCGAAAAGTCAACAAACCAACGTACCATTTCAACGATTTCTACTTCGGCTGAAATGCGGAGGTCATAAACAAATCTTGTCATGACTTTTTTGAGCACTCCCTGCGTATCCGGTTCGCCTGTGACCACGAAAACACGCAGACGGCACTTGCACCAGACGCGGTTACGCAGCAGAAGATAGGCTATGAGGAGCAGGATACCCCCGTCGTGAACAATAAACCAGAGATCGACAGTGCCCGTTAGTGGAGCATCTTTCGACTGAGGGAAGCCTTCGATGAATCGGGGCATCAGAACCGCCAAACTGCAGGCCTCCGCCGTCCTCAGAATGGCTAAATGTGTAAAAACCAAGCTCTCTCTGTGTGTGTGTGTGCGATTTACTCAGCTGGACACTAAACCCAGCAGTCACTTAAAAAAAACAAATGGCCATAGTGTCGATGCAGTATCCTTTGAAGCACGCTCTTCCGAGGGGGCTTGCACAGTCTCTGCAAATAACTAGTAGTTTCCTCTTGCTACTGTTATTTAGCATTTCTTTCTGCACAAACAAACCTTGCGATGCGTGGATGTTTCCATTAACACGACTAGCATACAGCTAAGCATAAATGTCCCTAGAACAATGTTTGTGGCCTATAAAAGTGTCACCCTGAACCATAAAACCCACACTGGAGTCACTGCCACTTGCAAGTAGAATTGATTTGGCAAACCAGTGCTGACACGTAGTCGGACTTAAGAAAGCGGTGGACAGGAAGCCTGATAGAAACGCTTTGCAATCTTGAGGTTAAGCATGGGCATTAATGTTCAACACCCACAATAATGACAAAATTATGTAGAATTTTTAAAAAAATAGCGCGATGAGTTTAATCTATTACTGAAAACGTGCAGATACTACATCACTAGACCCGTACACAGGCCGACACAGTTTAAGTCAACGCTGCCTTGGGTTAAAAAATGCTGAGTTGAAACTACGAACACTAGTTTTTTTGGGGTCAAGATGATGACATTTTGGCAGTAAAACTGCGGTTTTAGTAAATCATTCACCAGCGCCTAGTCTCAAACCTTCACAACTCATTGTCGAAAAATGGACTTGAAACACGCAAGGTGTGAATATTTTGAGGCCATTTTGCGCATAAGAAAATTTAACTTGCCGATTATCTTAAAGGTGGTGGCATCCACCGATCAAAAGAGATTTTCTGCCTAATAACGTCAGATTTTGGTCATCTATTAGGTACATACATGTATCACCGTGGAAAACCTTGATGCATTGTCAAGCATGCTTTGGAATAGAGATATTCGATCAATGAAGAAATCGACGTTAGGCTAATAACCACAAATCTCAGCCCCCAGGAAAAACTGACCTCATAATGACGAAAAACGGGCTCAATTCATTGAAGCTGACTTTTAAATGTTGAAAAAATCGTCATTACTAATTAAAGGTGTTTTGTACTAAAAGGCAAACACAAAGCACCAATTTTAATTCTGATTTAAAAGAAAGGTTAACTAGATGACTGAGATAGAAGTTACATTGTAGTTGCAGAACATAAATTTAGTCTAAATTTGCGTACGAAAATAAACGGCTGAAATCTGTGCTATGTATCAATAATAATTATGGTAACTTGCATGTGAACTGAAGCAGTCTGGTATTTTCAGTTCCGACTGTCTGTCTCCAGTCCTCGGGATACGTGAGCAAGATCGTATTGTGTCGTAAATTCCCCAGGCCAGCAGACTGAGCTCTACAACACAAAAGATGCAATCTCTGAAGAGCAGTTGCCTACTCCGAATTATCTCTGTTACCAGAATGGAGTTGACCGCTTAAATACTCACTAATAACAAAAATTACTTCACTTTTAATTACTGAATTTGTGTCACTAAAGCTGTATTCTGGCATGCAAATTTAGGCTACAAATTTAAACAAAATGAAAAGTTTCAAGTGATCGCATTATCCTGTTTTACGGAAAAACCTGCTAAATTTACTAATGAGCAGATAAACCATCTAAAAGGTAAAAAGGGTCAAATGTTACAGAAGGCTAGATGAGTTAACAAAAGACGTCTAATGTGAGGCAAGCAGAATAGGGATAATAAAACGATACAATGAGAGCGTACGAATACGTTTATTTGGCCACACACACACAGAAGTAATGCAAACACACAGGTTGCTGGAATAAATGACCTTACAGACAGAATTGTAATGTATAAACTGCGTTCACGCAAACCAACATCCATGCACACCAGGGAAGTAATGACATAATTCACCATTAAATTAATTTGTTCTAAGAGCCTTGTGCTCACAAGCGATCAGCGAACAGGGAAGTTGGCGAAGTCCACTTCGAGGACTATGCAGAACCTTACGTTAAGAAGGGTCAATGGACGTGATTCTTGGAAACTGCTTTTATCCTAGCGCTAGTGCCCAAGTGCAAATATGATATCCAAGACCCACATGCCCAATAGTTAATCACCGTAGAGCGGGAAAATATGCTAAGATGACGACGCAGGTATGTACACAATGCAGAAAGAAACGGCTAGTGTGTTATTTCGAATGAAAAGGTCACAAATGAGGTTAGGACCCTCTACAGTGTCACACACACACTCAACGAGGCCAGCACAGATCAACATAGGAAACCAAATGGATTGTGAGGTCCAAGACAACACAAAATGCATATTTCGCTTAAAACCCAAAGAACGGCTTGTGCGATTTTTGAGGCCTCATGAGATACCAAATAAGACTGGGTCTAGCAGATATAACCGAATTCGGTGTTCATTAATGTGGATCGAGTGATAAGATGCTCACTACTGATAGTCAAGAAGTTTCGTTTCTAGCAGAGTCCCTTCAAACTTTTGAAAAGGTCAGGGATTTATGTATAAATCTCATGTCTCCCGAAGCTTCATTTCGAAAACTCAGAACGCTAACCCGCGCTTCCTTCATACTGGAATTTAGTCGCAGTTCTCCTTTCCCACAGAAAACGAATCCTGGGTGGGCGCGAGTGACACTCTCATCAATCTAATGCAGCACTGCATTCGAAAGGACAAAAACAGCATTGGGGGTCGCAGGTTAACAGAAAAAAGCCTGTTCAAAATGTTATTTATAGTGGAAAGAACAGAATTAACTTGACAACATTTAACAGACCGATATCTCATCTAGTTGTGAGAAACTTCTGCATTTACACATGTGTCATCCCACTTATTCACTTTCATGAGTGGAAGCCTTATTTAATTTACAGACTCCTAAAACATTGAATAATGTTTGGAGTTATGGAAGCTTTTCCTGTGGAAATCGCAAAACATACCGATAATGTAAGACTCACATGCTTGTGGCACTTGCATCCGTTTCCAACTTTTGACTTGTTAAGCTGACTTAGAAAACCCCCTTTTCACATTAATTGAATTCAAACTGAATTACATTTCCCGAACGGCATGCTCGTGTACGTCTCGATGTTGGTTTAATCAAAAAGCAGAGCATTTCTTTAGAAGAATTACACGCACACACGCTTAACCGCCACATCACTCCATGGTGAAGTTACACATTGATAATATTTAATAGCTAGTGGATTCAACCATTTAGAGGCCCATGTCTATCCTGCCACCTTAAAATCCTATTAACTTGGACACACTGCTGTTGTTTTTGCAAATCCTCAGAAAGTGTGTAAACTATGGTGGTCATTGCTTTGATACGGTGCCTGTCTAACGGTTCGAGTACTGCTAATGGCGTAAATGTGCCCCTTGGAAAGCCCATTCGTTAGTCCGCTGTGCTAGGCCATTTATGAAATTGCCTTGTTAAGATGTTGGTTCAATCGACTTGGTTGATTCAATGTTGCATGCAGATTTTTAGGGTTTCAACACCTGGTTCCGTTTGATTGAGAAAAGTCCAATCTCGTTTGTCGATCAGCCAGTTGATCAAAGTCACCGGTAAACAAAAATTAGGTGTAATTGTATTACACTAAAGAGTACTAGAAGAAAACGTTTCGAGTGAATTGATTAAACTGAAAAGACTGTGGGCTTTTGTATAATTTCAAAGTTAAAAGAAAAAAAATGAGGCGTCGGAAGCAGGTAATTTTATTTTGTAAATAAAAATGGCAGTGTTATCAAGCCCATTCTTTCTGTGTTAAACGCTAGGCATTTTGTATTGAAGTTGAAACGTCGAATTTTGAACCTTGTTAAAAAGTAATGAGACCCGTTTATCTTGGATTTATTACAGCGATAAACACGAAACGGTTTTGTAGATGTGTGTTTTTGGATACGGAGGTGGTTAACGCACATCTAAAAATTAGTTTGACAAATGATCTTCATCAGATAATTTGCCTGTTCGATAATAAAATGGCTGCCAATAAATACTGCTAAAGCTCCAATCTATTCAAAGACGTGCTTATTTGTTCAAGCGAATTTGATAAAGAAAGCACACAAATAATCACAGTTAGGGATTTTAAAACAGTGTTAATGGAAGACATTTCCTGACATCAAAGGTATTTTATTTATCAAGGAAACCAGTGTGACGGAAATGCTGCAGCTGCAACATTTTGTTCTGCTACATCAGAGATGTTTAAATAAAGTTATAGTAAGCAAAATTAAACAAGTCTCTGACATTTTGAAGTATGAAAATCGTCGAAAACTCCAATTTGGAAAAAAAGCATGACAGTTTAACTAAGATCACTTTGGCAATAAAAAAGTTACACGCAAGTTTCACTTTTACGTCCTATGAAACGACTGATACGATCGGAAATTGAAATGTTTCAGTTACGTTTCGCTGTGTGTTTCCCAAAAATGCAAATGCACAAAGTGTCAATGAAAACACTGACTTTTGTCGTTTCAAAAGAAGGTAGGTAGTGAGCTTTACTAGACAGAAAAAGTAGAAAGAAATTTGAATGAAAAAAGATGGGCAAAAGCTACACTACGATCGTGATGGCCGTTGAAACATAGAAGCAGGTAACAAAGAAGGTAGGTAAACTGTGTTGAGGCGAAATTGGCTTCGGAGAAACAATATGTTCGGTTTTGTGTCAATGTAATTCAGAAACAAATGAGGAAACTTAAAGAAAAGAATTGAACCTCAAAACACGAGGTCGTAGTTATTTTAGATACCTTACTTGATCATTTTTTGCAATTTCAGTTGCAACTAGGCTACAGTCTCTCAATACCTCAATGGGAAATCAGAAATATGTGCCGGGAGCTGATTGTGAGTACCATAACACAGATTGGGGCTAAATTAAATGCTCACAAATCGGACAGATAAAAAGCACACACACATAGAGCAGCTGTCATCACTACGTTTACTGTTTCAGAGAGTGCTCTGTGACCGGTGTCCTGGCTTTGAGCACTCTATTAGGTAATACGAAGGAAGCCCTTCCGTTTAGAAGTTGTGGATTCCGTTACAATATGTTAACTTTGAAAAGATTCATTTCTTTGGTAAGTTAACATTATACTTTTAGGTGTTGTAACATTGTTCTACAG
This sequence comes from Mesocestoides corti, assembly GCA_900604375.1. Lineage (NCBI taxonomy): Eukaryota > Metazoa > Platyhelminthes > Cestoda > Cyclophyllidea > Mesocestoididae > Mesocestoides > Mesocestoides corti. The sequence continues at coordinate 48,228 of UXSR01005268.1, read as the reverse complement.
GAAATCAGTCCATATTTTAAATAAATTTTAGAACAAAAGGTACTTTTAAAACTTCCCACAAAAACAAGGCTTGACGCAACATCGATGATTAACTAGCAATGATCAACCTCTCATTAATTTTTATGGGACATAAGTAAAGTGGTCATTCGTAGTGGACTACGATTTGACCGCAAAGCATGCAGCAGCGTTCGAGAGCATGGCATTTTCCAAGGTTAATGATATGGTCTTTATTGGAAAACAATGACATCATAGTTTGTGTTGAAGAATTTGTGGGAACGCAAATCGTTACGGTGAAATGTCTGATAATGGGCAATTCATTGGGAGGGTAACATATTGCAAAGAAATCAGCTTAATTCTCTATGTTTAGACAAAATATTACTATTTTTAAAATCAGCACTGTGTACCGGATTAATGAGACGACAAAAATAACATCCCGTGAACTCTGTCTGGCATATAAATTTAAAAGCCATAAATGCTAGGCATTTATGACCATCAGTTCTAAACCTATGTATTTATTCAGGCAATTGACTAGCGGACCTATGAGAAATTGGGTCAGAGCAAAACCACAACTTAAGTTCCAAAAGAGGCTAATTTAATAACAATTTGCTTAATTGACTATTTTCGGTAAAAGGCAGATGGACAGGGCATTATGCAAATGAGTTGCGAATGTCTAAATGGCAGGAATTATTTAAGCAACGTACATGTTTTTCATGCCCTCTCCAACCGACTGGGCAACGATCACGCTTGCAAGACCCTTTACTCGGCACTTGAGCAGCTGTTCATCTAGTTGGGTCTTTACAAACGCAACATGATCTTTCCTTTCGCAAATATCACCCTCAAGAATAGAAGTTACGAGAGTTAAGCCTGAAAATTAAACAGAGACAAGTTAAGTTTCTGGACTGTCCTTCAAACCCCCTGTTCCACGCAAATAACAACGAAGATCGACGCTCCCTTTCAACATTCGCCTCTAGTGTGAAAGTGGCCTGACAATCATCAAGCACCTCACCAATATGGTGCAAACGCACAAGTAACAGCTGTGGTTCCTTATTGTCTGTTTATTCGTTTAAGTTTTGCACGCTCAAGATGTAATGAAAAGGCTATTCAACTCCAGCTAGCCAACTTAAGCACAACTATCTGCCACGCTTAACAGCAAGGTAGAGGGGAGTTAGTGTGCGGACGGCGTCCTACCTTCTCAGATACTGAGATTTGAGTCCCTAAAAACAATACGACTACCAACTTTTTGCATTTTCGAGGTCGCATCAATTGGAAATTATCCACAAAATAGGAAATGCTTTTATGTATGTAATACTTAATTGACCTTGGCAAGTGGGAGTTATAAGGCCAGTACATCGTGAAGTTATGATGGTTTCTTTCATAACACCAGACTGGCCAATTCATGGGTCAAAATTAAACGCATTTGTGTCTATTCCTTGGACGGTCCAAACAATCTGTGCCAGCTCATCGAGGACAACAAAAAAATAACTAGGATTAATGTACTGAGAGTCTGCGTGCAGCTCAGAAGAGGTGAGAATACAAGCACTTACCTTTTCCAGCTTTGAGTTGCCTAACAAGATGAAGTAAGTTGATTTCGCCCACGGAAAGGTCGTTTTTCACTGGAACGTAGACAAGCAATTGGGGTCGCCAGTTTTTCGTGTGAATAGGCTTTGTGCCCAGGGCCAAAATAGCGCGAGTTGCTGTCGTAAACTTCAACCCTCGAGTGGCATCACCCCATTCTTTTGAGGCTCTGAAATCGCAAATCACATCAAAATCCCCCTGTGCAAAATTAAGATTCCGATGCCCCTCATTGAGATGTAAAAGTAAAATAATTCAAACTTAGAAAAGGACCATGTTTCAACTAACCATTTTCTAATTTTGAGCAAACATCAGCTGACAAAAGCGGACTTAAAGTGACCCTTAGCAGCAACGAAGCCTGCTTTGGCATCGAGAATTTAAAATCCATCAACGCACAATCTACAACCTAAGGCAATATCCCAGTCTGTAATAATGGGCAGGCGACTGTTGAGGACTGCAGACCATTCTTTTATTCAATTATACAAAAAGCATGGGATATAATACACCGTGTCTGGCTTACCCCTTATATTCAATGTATTTGTAGATACCTCCAGCGAGAGCTAGGGCTGCAAGCGCATAGTACCAGCTGGATATGAACATCAGAATGAGACACAAGCAGACACCAATGCTTGACAAAAACCTACGGAGAAGAAATACAAGATTTGGGCCAAGCATTCCAAGTTTAGACACTGCGCAAACGCCATTTTTAATTTATCAGGACTCTGCTGATTAAGCTAGACGCTTTCTTGCGTTTGAGTATCTTAGTCTAAAAACACGAGGTGAATGGTCATTGCTCAAATTCACTAACTACACGTTTTGCAGGTTCACGAGTTTCGTTTGGACAAACTGCACTTTTCATGGGTTGCCAAGTTTAGGGCTGCGCCAAATTTACCAGCCTGGTTTTTATCGATTTGGGGTACCAAACTCGAGCGATACTGTTTCAACACTGTCCTTACCAATGGTGGTATTTAAACCGGGGTCTCCAATTGGGTTCCTTTAGGTAGTCATTCAAAGCTGTTGCCAAATTAACGAACCCATAACAAAGAAGGAAGAACCTGAAAATGAATAGAAAAAAACGAACTAACAATTAGAACAAGACTCTACGGAACAAAATTCTTTCCTTGATGCTCGTTAAGGAAATTTGCAAGAATCACCAAGGCAAATCAAGGCATATAAACATTTATATCGTCTTTTCAAAGAGTTTACATTGAAATATGAACTGCAATCTCAATAACATTAGGATTCCAGTAAGACTCTCAGTTGAATTTCTATGCGACCATGATTTGGTACCTCCAGTTTATTGCGAATTTTAAAACAAATTGAAAAAGGAGAATAAACAACGCTTTTGATGATATGAAACACTTTTTTGTTAAGAAACAATTATTAGGCCCCTTGAGAAGCAGCACATAGGATTGTTGTGAACGCTATAACATTGACTTCTTCTCGGTGAAAATAAACAAAAAGTACTGAAAAATCTTTTTTTATTATTCGATGCTAGGTAGATAAGTCTTTTCGGTTCTAAATTAAGTCAAATACTCAAAGCTGAATTTAAATGACTTAGGGAAACAGTCGAATTAGTATTCATTAGGGGAAAATTAATACGAGACAGCAAGTAAAAGCTTTATTGATATTAATCGATGTAAAACACCAAGCCAATTCGGTCGCAAAACCCCGAAATTGTCAAATACGCAACTAGCTTAAATTTTTTCCTAAGTATTAAACACTTGCTACTTACCTTTGAAAATTCAAAGCCGCAAATGATTGTAAACTAGATGCTTTTATAAAAAAAACTTGACCACGAAATCAAAAATGCAACAGTTTCTATGTAGGCATCCGTAACTGGTACAAATTTTATTATGACGTGCAATTTAATTTTTTTTGAATTTAAACAGCAAAGTTTGTCTTTTGGTTAACTGATGCGTGTTAAAACAATAATATACATATCATTAATTAAGATATTAGGACCTATTTGGACGCACGTGCTTTCAATTTTAATTGATCTGGTTGTGGCAATTAAATGCAATCTACACATTTATGCCACCAAAATATTTTTTTACGGAAGTGAGGATCAGATAAAAAATACATTAGACATTAAGCAATTTAAATGTTCATGACAGTCAAAAATCTCAGCACCGTAGGTTTTTGATGGCTTCTTTTCAAAGTGTACTTCCCAAAAATTTAATTTTGAATGGTAACATATATTGTACAAAACTGTTTTGTTAATTATGTAGACAATAATGTACTGACTGCTGTGAAATTTAAAAAACAACAATTGACATTAATGTCAATCCATATTTTAAGTAAACAGCTTCATTTACCTTAGTGTGGGTTGGCGATGCAGCCTGTGAGTAAGATTTATTTACTGGTTGATTGGAGCTGGTAGGGGAGCCACACAGGTCCAAATTAGGACTGTGACCTCAGAAAAAGTTACTTTGTGCAAAAAAAGGATATTTAAACACTTTGGGTTATTAATTCAAATAAACCAAAGCTATGAGTAGCATTTTATTTACACGGCCAAATTAATTACTGTATTTTCATGGGTTTTCGAAGACGATATCGAATAAATACAATTTCAAGCCCTATTTTTAGGGTTATTGATGCATCACGTGAGCTTAAGACTTGTTCATTGATGCAAAAAAAAGCTAGATGGGGCACAACTCACGCATGTTTCTTGGAAAATACAAAGATAGTATATTGTCCGATAACCTGTCGGCCCAAGTTAGGCCACGGCACCATTTGGCGAAATTAAATACGTTGTGTTACATGTTCAGAAGTGAAATTATGGCACTAAAAGTGTTGTTTAGAAGTTTTGTGTAACGATACGAGAACTATGAATCAAAAACTTCGAAAAAAACTATTGTCTGAGAGGGTGAATAAAATTCTAGACAGAAGGTTCAACATTCAAGGTTGTCGTATGACAGCCGACCTACATCGGCATCCTCAAAAAAATCATTTCGAATCCTCCTTCGGTAGTTATCAAAGTGAGCAAAACAAACCTGGGTAAACAGGCTGACTCGTTTTACATCAGTTTTCGTATTTCCGATTTTTGTTGTGAACCAACATAAATTATGGAATTCACACACACGTCCGAGTCCTCCAAAACCAGTTCATAAGTAGTTGTGAAAATTGAAGTTATCCTGTTGGGTTGGATTTAATGTGCAGAATTTAAATATGGTTATTTCTACAAAACACCTAATTTCTTAGTTTGCAAAGAGCCTGACAGCTGTCAAGCATAGTCACGTCCAGAGTGTTTTTTTTACCAAATCGCTGCCATTACAGCCTTAAAACGCGCAGAGCAGGATCTTTCACATGAACATTCGATGAATCAAGCACAACCGTGTCTATCTATTTTTATGCACAAACCTTAATACTTTAAAAATTTCTGCTGAACTTTAGTATCAGGTGAGAATTCGATCCGAAGCATAAAATAATTTTCAAAAACAATCAAGCAATAAATGCTTGAGAATTCTGTCAACAAACAAATTCTCGTTTCGACGTGCACAGCAGCGGATTTGCCAATCTAAGGCGAATTTACTGAACCCATAAAGTCCCACTCAAAAAGCCCTTTTCATCAACTGTCAAATAAAAACGAGACCCTGGCATAAAGAAAGCGTGAATTTTTTTGTTAAAAGTGAGGAAGTTGACATACATGGTGATGAGTGGAGTGATCGCGTCGATAGACGCGATGAGAACGGCGCTCTGGCCAATGGCGTACGTGAGCAACTGGGCACGCAAGGGTTCACCACGTTTTGTGACAACTTTGAAAACTGACAAGAAGGAAATGACTTCGTCTTGAGCGATCGCCTGCAACAACCGTGGGGCTCCTAAATACAATAAGATGATGCTAAACTCCAATCGTTGGGAGTCTGCAAACGCGATTGAGCGGAAAGAAAATTAATGTCCTGATTCCAAAGTGCAGATCCCCTCGTTTAGTTGCAGTGACCAGCAATTTTGGATGAACAACTGCTAAATGTCCAAAACAATCAAAGGGATATCAAAGTAATGGTTAGTTTGCGTGTGTGTGTGTGGTAGTGATTTCTAAGCTATTTAGTTGCTAAACACTTTAACAACAATAAGACTCGCTTTACTGCAAGTCAATAACAAGGGCCACATTTAAGTGATGTATTAACCGAACATGACATTAGTACTGCCTTTAAATTCTCACAAAAAATAGCCAAGATTTGTTTAAATCCCTCAGCTTTTAAAATTATGACTATTATCACGACGGGAATAAGTAGTAACAGAAAGGAACTATCTTTACGTATCAATTATGAATACAAAAGTATCACGCAAATTTTGGCAAGATTGCCATCGGTTTTTGGAGTGAGCTATCTTAATTAACGATAGCATCTAAGGAAAATGGTGCTTTTAAAACCAGAGTAGCGCCAGAGCCGTGAACTGTAAGTGTAGTAGGCGGCCTGGCAATTAGCTAATCGCAGCCGCATTTTCAAAGGTGAAGAAGGGAGGGAGAGAGTTGCATACGTGAGTGGGAACACAGACATTTGCCGTCAAAGGGATGTTTTGAACAAAAATTACAGACAGAGAAAATGACGATCCTGCTCACCTGTAAGACACTGCAGTCCTGCTCCAACGCTAGCCAGGAGGGTGCCGATCCTTATGACCCAAAAATGAGGCCAGGCGAGCGCGGCCACCAGCATCTCACCGCCCATGGACTCTCCAAACCTTATGGAGACCGACATTAAATCAAATTAACGTGTATTTAATAACTCGGCTGGAAGGTATTAGGCGCATAAAAACAGCTTCTGCTCCAAGCATCAGTAAAAAATGGAATCTTTAACTACAGAAGTGGACAACGAACCAGAAAAAATAACCAACTTACTTGTCTCGCAAAACACGACCATCGGCCACCGCGGGAAAGAACAAAGTAGTTGAAAGATCTATAAGTGTGTCTGAGCTAAGGAACATATTAGGGTGTGTTCACTGGTGCTGATATTATGCCACGCCAAGACGTCTCATGATTTTGTCTATAATCACTAAAAATAATCTCTTGCATAACTTAATGATAGTTCCAATACGCATTTTAGGGGGGAATCAGACACAAAGACATAATCACACACGCTTCCTCAGATGACGAAAACGACGCCAAATGACATTATCCGCTGCACCTCTCACATCCACCCTTGATGAATGTTTAAGGCGCCAGTGTGTGTGTGTGGTTCAACTTCATCGGTCATTAGAGGCCAATATTTACTTGCTAACAGGCTCTTTTGGGATTTTCTTCCCAGCAACTTTATGAAATGGTTGAAATGAATAAAAGTTTCTTGTTTCACTTGAGTATAAGTGTTCCAACAAGACAGAACTTCTCATGACAACTGTTTACCAAACAAGTATTATAGTAACTAAAACATCATTAAAGACGGTTTAAAACTTCATTGTGCTAATGCTAGCAAGCTACTTAAAACGGTAAATTAAATTTGATTAACCACTCTCTCACGCTAACTTTGTTGCTTTGTGTTTAAATAAAAATGAATTTAAATTGTGTAAATTACCTTCACTGATAAACTTTTCACCAAGATTGTAGAACTAGTGAGGGCAATTAAACTAACTTCACATAAATATGCGGTTTTCGGAGATGGAAAACTTTTGATTCTGGTTTGTTTTTTAAGCATGATCTCTATTAAGACTGAGGAACAAGTACTAAAATGGGTTCGGCTGCAGTTAAAATGCTCTGTTGGCGTCAACCCAGTGAAGGAGGTTCAATGCTATTTCGGAATATGAAACTCGTAACGTTAATAAATTAGTGCGCACTTTTACGAAATATTTTGTCGAGTTGTCAAAGGATACACACTAAGCTGGTAACCATAACGGCGCATAAAGTTCCCACGGGAATGGAGAATTGAGGGTTGGCAAGGTCACCGGACCGGTTGGACCCAGCCATGAGACCTGTTGATTAAAAAAAACACGCAGAAAATGAGAGAGAATTAAAATTTCATGACTAAGTTGAGAGCAGCAGTGATTTGTGTAAATGCTCGTCGTGCACATGAACAAATCGAAGGTGTTCGTATTTCCTACACCATCACGAATTAGAACAATGCGTGGTGCAGATTTTTAAAATCAAAATCAGTTGATCTGACCATGACATTTGGCGACGAGGTACACTTCTATTAGGTGCACTGTGGTGTAGAACACCAAATTAGTTAAGATTTTGGTGTTTCAAGCTCAAAAGTCAATGCACATCTAGGGTGATAAAGGTCTTTTGGATTTCATTAAAAAGCATTCAACAAATTGATTACCTTGATCACTTTCAAAGGATCTGAGAAATTCAATAAAAAAGAGGTTCTTTTTTGTATTAGGGTCTTACTGAAAAAAGTAAGGCACAGTAAACGTGTTTGTTGTTAACGAAATCAGCGAATGCAAAGCTTTAGTTCACGGTTTATTGGCGATGCACCTAAAAGTCACAACTCGATGGTTAAGTAGCGGAACCCAGCAATGTCGACTTGCCTGAAGTCAGGAGTACAAAAGTGAAATTCAACAACTTTCAACGCAAATAATTTAGAAGGAAATTCATCGGTAAATACCAACAATCCCATTTGAGTCCTCAAAGATTCCAATTTTCTTAAAGGAAAAAATCAGGTTCATTTGTGCCAACAAAGAGAATTCCCAAGGGGACTTGGGAAATCCTCCACCATTTTTCATTTCGCCAACACTTTAGCAGGGGATTGGGAACTGTTGGCAGCCGTCTCACTACCGAACGAGAAAGAACCATCTAAAATATTACCCTGGACGGAATACTAAAGCAGTCTGCAAGTGGTCAGTCTTGATTAGAAGTACAGAAAGAGACACAACTGAGAATTTAGTTACATTAATTAATGAAACAAAAGGTACATATACTTTGAATTAGAAGAGGGTATGTATTGATGGGAGCAATCTACCAAAACGAACATTTAAGTGATGAGTTGATCAAATTAACACAAATGTTATTTGAAGCGACAATAGGTGTGTGATTTGTCAAAGACAGTTCTCGTACCGTGATTGAAGAATTCTAGGTACGTACGATTACCTTCATGAAGAAAGTGGCTAAAGCTTTTTCGAATCGATCTCCTAGTCATGCGGATAAGTCGTAAATCCTAGTCTGATTACTGCGCGGATAAAACCTTAAAATGATGTAGACTTGTAAAAAAACTTATTTAGCCCACAGTTGAAAATTCTACCTCGACCAGCATAGGGCTATTTTTTATCATTAGCGCTAGTATCGCGTTAAATCAGGGGAAGAGCTTACTGAAGGAAGACGCATCGATGGTTGACTTGTTCTGCCTGGCAATGTATGTCACTTTGTATAAAAGTGTAATATGTGACTCTACGGTGATATTTACCAATCAATAGGCGAAAGCGTATACGTGAGTTGTTAGTCAGAACTTAGTAGTGGTTTGTTCACGCACAATTAAAAACACGAGCTGATACTCTTGAGAACACCTAGTCGTCAAGGCGATGTGATAATATCTACAGATATCAATGTGAACACGAAATCGGATTAGTTTTGTAGTTTTTCATTTACGCTTATTTGAGTGGTCCGTGGAAATGGTAGCATTGTAATTGAAAACTTCCAGATCAGATCACACCAGTGAACGTACCCGTGACTGAAGGGAAGAAGATGGCCAATAGGATAGTAAAGCTTGTGGTAATGTCAGCGATTGCGGAAGCCTGACCATAGGCGGCACTGGGTTTAAAAGGAATGTCGTCGTATGGCTCACCGGCCTCCCGGTAGAACGAAGAAAGCACATTTTCTGGAGAGAAGGGAGACTTTGTTTAACGTTATGGACAGAAGTCTCAATCCTTGTTATTTGATTGCTTTAAGGTAAGTTAAATTATGTTTTAACCAACATTATTGATGCGACCTATTGGATCAGACCTCTGAAGGTTGTTTTAACTTCACACTGAAGATATTAACATTGCACATGTTTGACTAAGACGACACGATCACCGATTCCACACCAATGCAGCGAGAGCCTGCTGCTTCCTTAGATTGAATTCTCATACACTTGAAGAGCTCTAATTATGTCCAGATTTAGTACAGGAAAGAAACGATTACGACACAGGGGGTTTGCCGAAATTGTATACTAGAAATTGACATGCATTTGGAATTTTCAAAACTTTTTAGCTAAATGAAAGCAGGTTCGTGACATTAATATCTGAAGTGTTTAAAAATGCATAGAATACAGAATCTTGGAAACTGTTCTTAGCAGCTGGAGAATACGTATTACTACCTGTGACTAATTTATTTTCGCTCGAAAATTATGCTACCATTTACCCGTTAATTTACTAGGCTTTGAACTGGACCACCAACTGTGTTAAGGTATCAAACATGGCCCTTGAGAACAAGCAAGTAGTGGTGGGAACTGCACGTAATCGCGATTGAGACCAGTTGTGAGTGCATTGCACAAAGATGAACTGGGCATATCGATTGATGGCTACTAACGTGCGAGTCAGTAGTAATGGGTGGGTAGCCAGGAGGATGTCCAAAATGTAGAATAGCAATAACTTGTGTTAAATGAAGCTGTATCAACGCACAGGCAATGTGTGATGAGTAACAATAACGAGTGCTATAAGCGAACACATTTAAGTAACATTAGGCTGGTCAATTAAGAAGTCACTTTAAGCAATCCACGTGCATCCTAGTCAGGTGAGTGATGACTGACTCCAGAAGTAGAATATGTCTACGATTCCCAGTAAGTTGCTTGGAAGGGAGCTTTTTGGTCATCATTAATAGGAAAATCCTATGCTACGACAAATTATTCGCCAGAATTTGCAATCAATTCAGCGAGGGGACAGCCTGGATAACCCGTAATGAACGCACACTATTGGCATCGACTTGAGATGGAAGATCACGGCACTGGAAGAATTGCTAACTTCTAGAGCACTTTTATCGAACACTATCGACTAGGCGTCTTGCATGAAACGATCAAGGACACACCACACGGCCTCCAGCTTAACTGTTGTGCAGGTATAAAAGTGTGGAAATGCAACGGTAATTATTTGGATGCATTCGATTCCCACAGAAGGCAAATAGAAGCGCTCACATGGCGTGCATTCTCATTACCAGAACTAAATAATGGTACAGATGTATTTTTATCTGTTGGAAACGAAGACAGAATGACATTCTAGCCACCATTATGGGCGCGCTGGCGATTGCTGTGCAAACCCAAGCAGACATTTCGGGAAGTTTATGACTTAATAGCACGCATCTTTGCTAACTATTTTCTAAATACGCACTCGCAAAGAGCGTTTTTTTTTGTATATCACCCAAAACCTCATTGCCATCCCCCACATAGCAAAACATTCAAGGAAGTAAAAGTAGGTCCCTGGGGTGGTGGGAGGCGGACCAAATCGCAAGTTAATTCAAATACGAGACCTTCTGCCGGTGTCACCTGAGGCAGAAAGGAGACGGTGTACAACAAAGCAACTGCTAGAAGAGATCATTTTGACAAAAAATATCCAAATAATAAAAGGTCAATCCATGTAAAGGCCGATGAAACAAGATGTGAGGGAACACACTCAGGCACATTTATAATGATTTATTTTGTTGCAGTTAATCCACACGAGTGGAGGGCGCTTGCACGGTGGGCGTCCAAACAGCGGTCAACACTGCCGCTTTGCCTTTCCTTCGGTCAGAGTAACCGTAATACAGGCTTATACATTATGCAATCCAAAAATCGATAAAAATGGTGCAACGTTTACCTGTCGACCAATCACATAGTGCACTTGGAACTCCACAACTTTTAATAATAATAATAATAATAGTGATGGTGAGCACAGAAATCCGCGTCAATTATGTTAATAGCAAGCCAAGTGCTGGTGTGATCCCGGTTGATGCCACCATCAAAAGTAGATTCTGTCACGATTCTCATTTGTGTGCTCTATTTTAAATTACGTAACGTTAGGTACACCAATCCTTTGTAAGATGAATGTTGTGACGATATTTACTTTTGAAAGTGAAGTCCAGTTAAATTAGTCGACCGATTCTAAATGTTGGTGACGTCGTTGAGGTCTCCCACTTGGATTTACGAGACAAGGCAACGTTTAGTTGTGGATTCTTTAGAACATGTAACGTATCTGACATTTATATAGCATAAAAATAATTAAATAATTCTATATATTTTTACATTGTCTCAACAATTTCTCCCAATTAATAAACAACATAAGTCTGGATTCGCATTTACGTAGAGGTTGCATATTTGCTCTAATTGTTTGACGTTTTTTATCTACATCTGTGACACTTGAGATTCCCAAGACTGGACTGACAGAAATAGAGCAAAATAAGGTAGAGATGCAGGCATTGATGCGTTGCAAATCTTCAGCAGTTTGCATGTAATTACTTGACATGGAACACCTTTTTATTTAACTATTCAAGTAGTCTTTTTTTATAAAAAGGGCTTTAAAGGTATTACAGCCTGGAAATTATGTGTCGTAATCTAATTGTAAAGATACCAATAAATAACAGATAATTGTTTACTACACATTATTTCGGACGGATTTCAAGGTCTTGGCTACAATTAAGAAAAAAATTCATGGGTTTTATCTGTTTCATTTACAATTTTAACATTCGTTCGGGGTCGTTAATGGACTAGTGTAAGCCGTCCTTATAGATATTGTGGTACTTAGTAAATCATTACCTTGTCATAGTCTATATTAAAAGAAATTTTAAAAAATCGTATGTGCAGCAAATTTATTGTTTTTGTTCAATGTTTGTATAATCCAAAAGACAAAAAATTGGATGAAACAATTTGTCCTGCGTCTTTATATGCAGTTAGTTCTTTTGAGTAGGTGAAACATAATTTGGACCTAATCAATGTGGCCGACATTTTAAAAAGATAGCTAGAAAACACCAGACTAGACTGATTTGAGTATGCCACTTTGAAACTGTATGAGCGCGATGACAAAAACTGGTATCCTCGAAAAAGTCGGCTAACCTTTTCCGTGTGCTTTTACAAATCTACTTGATACAAACCGAGCTTGAAATGAATCCGAGTCTGTGCTACTCGCGATTGGCACATACTTTATCCGCTTAACTCAACGAACGTGGTGGCTCCAGGGAAGCGACAAAACACCAATAGGTTTCAACAAAAGTAGTGAATGTCTTTTCAAGAAATTAAGGTACCTCGTGCATTTCGAAGTTAGACATCGGGATGGACAAGTGTGGTCTAAACACAAGTTACGGATTAGCAAGGACTCACCATAGAACATGTTTGAGCTAAGGCCAGGAATAGCAGGGAATTCTGTGACGTTGTTGGAATTAAAAAATGCACAAGCATCCGAAGTAACGTTTTGGCCACAATAGAACTCGTAAAGCGGACCGGTGATATTCTTGTGGCACTGAAGGGTTCCGTTTTCCATAATCTTCGATTTGGCGATCAGTCGACCGCCCAGAGCACAAACACTGACAAAAGATGCAATAAGTAGTGTTCGTGAATGAGTCCAGATCAGTAAATTTGGTATTTTGGCATAATTAAACAAATTAAGTTTAAAAGAATTTAAATTAATCATATTTTGTTGACAAAGCAGAGTAGAGCGCTTGAGAGTGACTTTATATTGCCCGTTCTTGAAGCCTCAATTCACGAATGCTGGCCCGTTCTGTCAAATTCCAGGCTCGTGTTTTATTTAAATGGCTGTGTATGCGTTAAATCTACTCAAGCATAACTCAAAGCGAGAAAAGGAGACTACCTACTCGTGATTATCAAGAGTAGAGATTAGTGTGTAGTGGTGTTTTTCTAAAAAAAAATAGTTAATTCGATGGCAAGCAAAACAAAGTTATACACAATTCAAGCGATTGGTTCTTTGCTAAGACTGGGTTCTGGCATCCACGGTATTAATTCTTTTACTGTCTTTTTGTTTTAAGAGAGCCTGCAGATCCAAGTGAATTAAATCAAGCTAAAAATGTAGTTGTGTAAAGAAAAATTGAAAGATAGCGCACTAACTAAGGACTTAGATGGTCACTTCATTTTACAGTATAGAATAGAGGGTTTGACGCAAGAGTTCTTTTGAATTTAAATTCCATTGGTCGAGTCACCTATCACCTGTGCGTCAATAACACGGTCACCCATAACCCTGCAGCAGTGTGATGGTTTGGCTCGCGTTTGGTTGAAATTCTTGCATTTGTGCACACAATTGCTGATGAGGAAATCAGGCCTGTGCGTCTGGGGGATGCAAAGTCATTAATTTTGCCGAACGGGAATCACGGCTTTGGACGTGTACACGTCACATGGCACAGTACAACGAGTGAAATCAACGCAAATATATCTCGGTTAAACATCATAAATATGCTGTTTTTGCCTTACCGCCTCTCTTTTGGGTTAAACATGTTAAATAAGAGAGTAACAAAAGGTGTACGAAAACGTACTATGGACTCCTAGCAGGACTTGCAGTGAAAATGCCAATGTAGATGCAGAATATTGAGAGGAGGACAGCAACGAGACTGAGGACGGAGAACTTGCTGACAAACCGGATCCCAATGAAGACGCAAATCATTACGAGGAAGGTTAAGATGGTTCCGTACACTCGGGTGTTGTTGAATAGCGACGCGCTGTTGCTGATGTCGCCGAAGAGAGAAGCCTCTGGGCATACGTATTTCTTACCGAAAATGACACCACAGAAAGCCATTTACACATTTGAAGGACAAAATTCAGGATTAGAAGCTCGAGCTATCCCCCCTCCACCACTGGTTTTTAACAGGTTTTAAAACGGCTTACAACCGGTGCGGAAAAAAGAGTAGCGTTTGGTTGCCGAGTTAATCCAATAGCCCATTGGCTTTTGGGTGTTCATGGAAGGTAAGAAAATGAGAAACACTAATATTTTAAATGCAAAGTATTTCGGAAAGTTCAGAAAGCCCATTTGTTTTAAACTTGTGTCAAACCACCACATGGAGGTGGCAAATTCAATGCGAGTTATGTTACAATTCTCTCTGACTGCTGATTCTATATATTCAAAATAAATTACTTACACTTGGCTGACTCCACAAGCATCCGAAGCCAATTGTATCAGTTACAATGAAGGTGAATCGGAAAGTGTTAACAAGAAAATTGTACTGTTTTTTTCGGGTTTAATTGCGAGATCGGCAGCACACTTATCTAAGAAAATTCCTCCATGTAACAATTACATTGTACTTGAACTTGGTTAACTACATAAAAAATTGAAGCGACTGCAACCACAGCTATTACTAAAGTGCAAAATTTTGCAATTTGCATTGAAAATACAACATGCTGTGTCACACCAACTTCATATTGCATTCCAGAAACCTTTTCTAAAGAGGCGATTTATGGCATCGTCTTTCAAATTGAGTCACTACAAAATTGGCACTTCTAAGTTAACATAGGTATGGACATTTGTCTTTAATCTAAATGCTAAACTTAATGCGTCGAGAGTCTAATCATGCTCTTTCTGAGCACCATATTTTTAGTGAGTAAACTTCGTTCACTGCTTGGAACGGCGTCATGTCATGGATTACGGAGTTTTTTGCAGAATGAATGGATACCCACCCAAAGCTCAGAAGTGCAAGATTTACCAGAAACACCTCGACGGAGCCAACCAGGTACATCGCGGCCGCCATTGAAGTGCCGAGATAGAAGAGAATTCCAACTGCTCCACCGAACTCCGGACCAATTGAGCGTGATATCATGAAGTAGGAACCGCCTGCAGGCACTTTACCGTTGGTTGCGATTGCAGACATGCTCAATGTCGTGATTGTGGTCTAACATTTTCACAAAGTAAAGAACATCTTGGGACTTTCATACATAAACATTGAATTGGTAAATGCATCTGAATAAGTGTATAATAGGAACAAGAGTAGTTGGACTACTTGGTGTGTACGAAGAAACCGCGTGTAGGCCTTATGCCCAGGGGTCCAATATTACATCGGCCTCAAACTGCTTTTATGTTAGGTAACTATCTAGCACTAAGGCTTTTGTGGTCCAATCTGTACAATCTCAATGATTCTAGCACACTGAGTGAATTAGCTTGATAAGCAATTTAGATGGAGGTCAGTATAAGCAATCGCATAATATTCAATTACCTAACATAGTAATTAGGCAATTTTTACGTTCCTTGGGCTTTAAATTAAACAAACTATTTGATTGTTAGCTAATTTACGACATGCCTTATGAGCTTGCAAATCGCAAAATTGCAATTCATTCCCAGCTTAAGTTTTGGAAGGCTCATCAGTGATGCTCAACAGATCAAAGAAAAGGTCTACTAACGGTCAATTAGTTAATCCGTGTTTATTTATGTAGACTTTTTAAGGTTTGCACACTCATGAAAATTTAAGATGAATTAAAAAGAATCTTTTTTTTAAATTTTAGAAGGAATTTACACAAGGCTTATTACCACACCAAGGATAAACCCCGAGTGCCAATATTTCAGCATTTGCGTAAACATTAAGCAAATAACCGCTTTCGTCCTTAACGGCAACGCACAAATTTCATAGAACTTCAGGATAGACAGCCCCAATGGCTGTCATCCAAGGGAACGACAAAAAAAACTTCACATCATATGGCGACCGGTATTTAAGGAATGATATTGTTGACAAGAAAAATTATATTAGCGTAACTGAAATACATTAATCACACCATCGACCACAGACTTGAGGAGTTTAATTAAACGACAGAATATCAGGAAATGTTCAGTGATTATTTGTTCTGAGTTGGACTGGACATAATGGTCCAATGTGCACGCTGTTTTCGTTAGTTCCTCATTTTCCCACATTTCAAAATATCCGATTTGTTAAGATACCCTGAATTTAATTTGATCTTTCATGCTTTAATTCACATTCGCTTCCATACATACGTTGCTTTCTTTCAAACGCAGTCTTTATGACCGCAGAATTGACTATCACTGGCCATCGTTTTCCTAATTTGTAGTATACAACGATGATCCTTTAAATGACTTTGCAAATCAAAAATCGGAATCCAAAGTGCGTTCGACTTACACAAAGGCAGCAGAAGCCAACCATGAGGAAGAACTGCAGCCCACCAGCTACGCCTGCGATCCACGGCATTCGCACAAAAAGAATGACACCGAAGATATTCTGAATGCATGGCAGGAAGACACCGAGGAATGTCCCCAGTTTCTGTTTCTACAAATAATTCCAAGAATGGTTCTCTGCAGGGCATTCACTCAAAGTCTGATGGATTTGACAAAGTTGAACAGACTAGGAATTACTAGACGGCCACAATTTCAACTAAGTGTAGCATATTACTATTGTTATTAATAGTAAAATCAGATAAGTGAAACTACTAAGTGTATCAGCAAATATGCCTAGTGATTTGGGGAAAGCCATATTATGTTATACGGAAAGAGGAAATAAAAACGCCTGTGCTAAAATGTCACTTCAAAATGAACAAAAATGAATGTACTTGGGTTCCCTTAAAAGGATATTTTTTTGCAAATTCGCACGGCTGTTCTTGTTGATGTTGAAGTTAACTGTTGGATTTTGATTAATGGCAATTGGGTTTTTTGCAACTTTTGGATGGCACATGGGCTTTCCTTGTGGGACAAACAGAAGCACTAAACAGAGTACCGCCACAACTTCTCGTCTCTAACATAAAGGAAAAACGAGAAAACATTGCACCAGGGATCTGAAAAGTAAGAGAACACTAGTTGTGTACCTGTGCCGGCGCTACATGGGCACGCATATTTTTGACATTTTGCAAGCACAATTTTACGATCGACAAAGGTAAATTCTAGGGGAATTTACAAAGATCACAAGTTACACGTGAAAAGTGAGTACACATTTCCGATCGGGGAGTCAATGAAAAAAGGATTTCAATTGTGAGCAATCCGCTGATCTAACAGTCGGGTCATTTGGAGGCCAGAAGTGCCTGATTTACATTTCTCAATGACAAACAAAAGTGTGGAAAGTCTACAACAGTAATATTTAATAAAAGTAAACGCAATCTAATTCGCTATTGAAGGTGTCTCGTGAACATTCTACACATATTACCAGAACTTATTTCAATAGGCTATCACGCGATTGGATCGATAAGACGGGAAGCAGATCACACTAAAATGCAAACCCCAACGGTGGTGATTATGGAGCTGAATTTATAGTAATTGGAAATCTGTTCCTTTGCACAAACACACACACACAATCCCCAGCGGGAGCATGAATACCCCTGTTATCTCAGCCACCTGCATTACTTTCAGTGGTTGTTTGCGCACGTGCGCGTCCACTCACCACTGATTGGTTCAGTGACACAAGCTAGTTGGAACCAGCCGAAGCGAGAAAAAACTACCTGAACCCGTGTGCTGTAAAGCGTGAAAGCATTCGTGAATTCCTGCTAATTCAATTACATTCTAACAGGAAACACCAAGCCGGGACAGACTATCTGGCGCCCCTATTAGCACCTCTATTTGCTTCCCAACTTCTCCTGTGTGCATATCGCGCTCGTAGCTGATGCCTTAATATACTTACCGCGATAATAATAATAATAATAATAATAATAGAAATGAGGGTCTCAGCCTTTTTGCGTCTAACCGATAGCTGAAAATGGTTTACTGCAGCTGCTTCATCTTAAACAGATAAGATCACCTCAAGGCTTTAAAAAAACAGGAGGAACCACTTAGCTAAGTTGGTTGGCTAGGTGGATCAAAGCAGAATCCCATAATTAATTTTCTTATTAGTAGGATGCTTTACGAAGTCAATTAATGGATAATTTAATTCTCAGGATTAGAAAACTTTCAAATTAAGTGTCATATGTTGTCATTTTGGTTGCAGCGAAGTCAATGCACAATGTTCAAAAGGAAGGTTGTTAAGTGAATCCAAATGCACTAAACGCCTGTAGTTTGTTGGAAAAAGGTGCTTGATTTAGTACTCACCCGGTCAGATGACCATAACTTGAATGTTCGTTCATTTCTAATCTGCTTGTTACCAGAGGGCCTTCGGTAGGAAAATGCTTATGAACAAACAGCAGTTTAATGATTTGGCTCCAACGAAAACGTACTGGTGCTTTACACCACAAATTAAACCAAACATCGTAGTACCACACACACACGTAGTGAAATGTTTGGTTTTAAAATAATCCTGGAGTCTCACCCTCATTATACTTTAAATTTATGCAGCATTCAGCGGAGAAATTGCACTCAGACGCTTTTCACGAACATTGTATTGCAAATCGCGTACACGCAGCGCCCTGTCAAACCCAAAGGCACGTTGTGCAGCCCGTCCGGAAAAAAGAACAGTGAGGCCAAGTGAATTGCCCAGTTTACACGCTTTGCAAGCACCCTTTGGCATCATTTAAAATAAATATTAAGTTACGTCGTAAGATTTACCAACGTTTCGTATTTGCAAGGCTATCTGTAATATTTTCTTATCGGATGAGGAGCTCATAGTCAAGTTCTTTTCAATTAAACCACTAGAGTGGGCGTGCTGGATGAATTAGTTTTGACAGATTGCAAATTAATTAATCATTGTTCAGTTTAATACAACAACCAGATCTGTTGTTTGCTAGCACCGTAAAATCAGCCCACTTTGCATTGTTACAGTGCAATTTGAAATGAATCGTTTGAGCAAGCAAATGCATGCCACAGAATCCAGCGGCCTAACGCGATTTGGTGTGATGCTGTGAATTTAGCTTTGATCTTGTAAACCATATTCGAATAAAATGTTAGAGTGTTACAATTTCGCATTTTGATCAACACTATTGACATTTTTTAGGTATACGTGAAACTGGCAGAATTGTTTTTTCCGACTGACTAGGCCGATTTGGTCAAATTCGCTGACTTTATGATTTGAAAACGAGTCTAATAAAGGCAAGCTTCAATACCAGTTGATTAATCTAATGGACTCTAATGTTCCCCTATAATTACGTCCCCGTGTGGGTTAAGTCGGAGTGAGCTTATCGTCGAGAGTGACGGTGGTTGGTTTCATAAATCACAGAGCTACTGTTGCTAGTATTCAAAAATTGAAGCACTGGATGTCCCGAACTAATTTGATATTAAAAACCCGATTTCAAAAGTTACCCAGGCTCTGAAATTCTCCCATGTCTGGTGACAGTTGCCCATTTTGCGTGGGCGGCGGTTAGCAAGCACCAGGCCAGCAAATATGAATTCTGATGAATAATGTCAGTTTGGCAATCAAACGCCTGTCAAAAATCTCCCTGGCCAGCATTTGAATTTACATTTCGTTTGCCAAGCTTTTTACCCATGTCTTGATTTAAAATGCTAAGCCACAGTAACCATAAACAGGACCCTCGAGAGAGAACTATCGTACTGAAGGGATGGGTGACCGTGACGCAATTTATCACAGAAAATTAAGCACTTCACGTCGTTCAGCCTTCGTTGAAGATTCAAGTTTGTCTCTATTGATGGGATTAATTTAACCATTAGCCTAATTTTACCTCTTAAAATTTGCCCTAATCCTTACAATTGAGAATGTGAAAAATTAAAAAAAGATAAGTTTCGAGCCAACCATTCGCGGTTTTTTTCATTTAACTCATTTTTTGGTATTTTAAGCTTAATATTCGCAAAACAACTCAATTGGCTTTTCAAATTCAGTTTTTATTGAGTAATAACTATTAATTCAGGAGAAATTACTATACGAACACGCCAGTCCGGAAATAAACAGCTGATATGATCTGATAAAGAGAACTTGCAGGCATCTAATGGTGCTAGTGTCCAAGATATTGCGTGTCCCACGATCAAATGCATAGGCCTATAATAGCAGTTCCAATAAAATAGCACCATCATTAGCACTTTTACCATCAGCACCAACTATTTCTAGAATGTGGCAGTTATTGGTGGAAATAGTTTATTGCTCGTGCTAAAAGCAGACCACTTTATTTGACTGTAGAGATAAGATTTTCTTGAGTGTGGGGGAAGTTGAGTAATAAAACACTGAGTAAATGGAATAAACAATAAATCGGCTGGGAAGTTTCCTTACAGAGAAGCATTAAAGCATTTTGATCTCCCCAGCTTGTTCTTTGCCCAGCCGTAGCAGCCGTCCAAGTTGTCACTTGATTCTGCGTAAAGGGAAAAGGGGCAGGAGAGTGCCCTCTGACGATGGTGTTTTGACGCACGCAAACACACAGTGGTTTTACGCTTGTTATCTCATTTGTGAGATTCGGAGAAATCCAGGAAACAGCGCTAATTCCTTGTACTTAGATTCGGTTAATTTTAATGTCAGTGGTAAAACTAGATTCAAATTAATAACACCTGCAACACTGCACTACAATGGCTTGTACTCTGAGTGCGAATTTACTCACCGGCGCTACTCCTTGTGAAGGTAAATCACGATCACACATTAATCTTGAGATCTTCCCAATGACTCTAGCCTCATCTTGGGCTTATCAAAGAACTTTCATCGCTGGGCAGCTACCGGACTTGCCTGTGGGACTCAACTCGAAAAGTTGACCACAGAGACATTCAGGTTGCATGGAGCATCCATTTACTGAATTACAAGATTACATTGATTCGGATGACGTAAGCCACTTGTAGCTAGTGTTCCAGACAAATTATAGTAATTTCATGTGGGTCCCTCATTATTGGTTTCGCGAAGCTGGTGTAGAGATCTTATGAAAAAAGACTATAAAAACGAAAGAATTGTATTGAATTAGGGAAAAGGTATTCAAATTTGAGGAAAGCAAGTACTAGGCGAAACCCTTTTTTGCATGGGAACTGTAAGGCAAATGACAGAACAAAATTGTAGGAATACATACTACGAGCTTTAGTAAAGCGTGATTCAATTAGGCAAATTTCCGCCGAGTGTTTGCTAAACTTACAGCACTAAACACGTTGACTCCTCGTCGTCATCGCTTTCCCCACAAAACGGTTACCGTAGGCCACCATAGTAGTCTGCAGTTCCTCTGAACCAAATTCGGAAAACTGCTAGGCTAGAATATTGGGGCTACAAACAATATTGATGGATAATTGCATTCTGTGATTTATTGCTTTAAAACTAAGCCATTGTCCACTTGCTGTCAGTCACGGAAACTTACTTTTTACTCAACGAATGTATATCGAAGGGCCTTACAACGTTTTTTTACTTTTTGCAAATCAAATAAATTCGCTCTGTTTTCCATGGAAATCATTTTAAACTGCACACGGACCTGAATTGATACCAGTTATTAAAATGTACATCAAAGTCACATAAAACAGCTAATAATTGTACAAGTAAATTCCAGTTACTTGAATGTACACCATTGGCAGTCTGACAAATGCACTTCAGTTCTTTGCGCGAATAGGCTTGACTTTGGCCAAGTAATTAGGTTTGATTGTCTGTTTGTCTGCTACAAATTTTGTTCTAAAGCTAAACGGGTGCAGCTAAATTTTCAAAAATTAAAAAAACAGTGACTGATAATGTAAAAAGAAGCAAAGAGCTCTGCATCGACATCTGGCTCAATGAAATTAACAGCAATCTGCCAAACACTTTCCTTGGTATTTGCCATTATAGCAAACAAGGAGAGACAATATGACTGCTTCGCTGTGAAAAGGCCATGTTATTGAGTGATTTGAGCACTAGATGTGGGGAAAGCTTAGGTTATTTTTATGACCCATAAGTCGATTTTAAAAAATATAACATTTATTCATACTAAGTCGATAAGTAACTCAACGAAAAATAGGTAAAAAAGGTCAGCGAGCAGATGTGCGAGTCGCCTTGGGCAGCTCTTCTCTAGAGACTGGAATTTAAGTTGAAGCAAAGTGCTAACAAAAAAAGAATTCTTTTTATTGGCCAATCATATTAGAGGACAGTGGCGTGCAATAGTGCTAATTGAAATCGTCTTTCGGAGCTTTTTATGATACCTTCTGTTTGGGAAAATCAAAGTTACACTTAAAAGACTAAAATGAAACATCGAAATAATACAGTGGAAACAGCCTTGACATCAAGGTAAATACACTCGTTTGGTGCATAAATGAAATTCCAGTTGCAGCATATAACGTGGAAGACAAGATTTAAAGGAAGGAATTCACCTTGCAATGATAAGTGAGGTTTTTAGGCTACGTTTTTTGAAGACAGGAGTGGTTACCAAAATGAGAAGTGTTTGGAAACGCCGTCGAATGGTGGTGACCCTACTTTACATGACCAAGTTCAGATATATCCCGTTTTCTTAAGTTGGAAGAAAGAGTGATACTTGACAAATCACCTTGATCTTGGATAAGAAAAAGAATTTCAATTAACAAAAATGTTGAAAATTAAACGGTTGTTATTTTGTGGTTAAAACTGCAATGGGTTCCGTGATTTGTAATGCCTCATTTAAAAAAGCCACTGTCGTCTACCAGATAAACACATTGAAGCATGTCACGTTCCATTTCCAAGCTCATCACGTTGTTTGTAACTGTAAGCTGTACACAAATAAAAAGCGGACTCCGAGAAAAAAAGCATGGTTATGCAGAAATGAAGTAGCCTACAGGCACCGCTTGTCACGTCGTGCTTGGGCGACGCAGGGTTTACTGACAGAAGTATGCATTCGACACCAGAGCTGCATAACGGACACCGATCGCACAGAGATGTATAAGTTTACATAAACATCAATTTACACTCTAAGACAGACGCGCGCAGGAATTTACAGAATGACTTCAAAACATTTTTTTTAAAAAATGACAAATAAATCGTTTAAAAATGTGGGACCCAAAGAGACTGCTCGTTCTCCAGGAACAAAAGCAGACAATTTAATTTAACTGCAGCAGTTGTCACGTTGTGCCCGTGTGTAAATTTCCTGCAGCTAGATTTATAGGGACTACTGTGCAAGGAAATTCCGGACGACAAAGCAATTGCTTGGGGCTTATTTGGCAATTGAGGTTGTCCGTTTGCTAGATCCTGCCAACTATCAACCCAAGTTGAAGGAGATAATGTAAATTGACTTCAAGTCACAGTAACTAACGATACAAGCCGACCTGGGCAATTGTCAAACCAGACGTTTCGATTTCGAGGCGCGTCTTTCAACGAAAAGGGCTAAACTGTGTGTGAAATGATTTCAAAAACACAATTCCACACCTGATAAAGTAAATCCTACAACAGAACTGAGCACAGCTAAGGTTTTTTTTTGTAAAAGCTTTGAAACTTAGTGCCACCGTGAAGTTGATAATTATTAATAACTTAACGAAATAAAGTTAATAAAGCAGGCTTGAAATTGTGAAACGCCTTTTTAAACGCAAGGTAGTGAAGAAGACTAGCCTGCTATTTTCTTAAATCATTAATAAAACCACAAGGGATGCAGTAAAAATTCATAATTTAATAGTCACTATCGCCTTATTCCTATCTCCAAACTTGATAGTTCTCTAAGGGCGATTGTCACGTTCAAGTCGACAAAAGTGCTTCAAACGGACGGACATGACCCAATCAATCTTAAGAGCGCTAACGCACTCGATGTCGTCTTGAACTCGATGAACATTGGGGCACATGTGCTCATTTTAATGTACAGACATAATTAAAACTGATTGAATCTGCAATATTAGGTGCCAACATATAATCGTGGGAAATAGAAGACTTTGGTCCAATTTCATGCAGCCTATCACGTAGCATCGCGTTCACCCGTGATCGTGATGATAGCGATGATTACTAATATGCAGATTTGAGAAACGTGTTTTTTATAAAGCACAAAATTGCACGAGTTTTATCGACATGGTTCCACAGAAATGCTAGCAACATGCATAATCAAAACATTTAAATGGAGGTACTGGCTGGTACCAAGTTTCAAGAGGTGTATTTAAACTACCTACAAACTTCTTTCACAGGCCTAAAGAAAGTCACTCGGAGGTTCAGTTAACTGTCCTTTTAATGTAAATTTCAATTTATGACTCCCACTGAATGCCACCTGTGCAAAACGTCGCACAGCTATTCATGTTACCAAAAACCGACACATTTCGTCATTTCTAGCTTTTTCACAATCACCCTGGATTGTCTAGCGCAATGACAAGTTTATAACTCTGTAGGAAACGTACAACACAATCGGCTGCTTATATTTCATCTTACCTGCTAAAACTCCAAGAACACACTTTATCTCAGTTTCCTATTCACAAGTGAGGCGTTTACTCCTCTGCCAATCATGATTAATTGAAATTAATGCAAGCGCCTGTCGAAGGAAATTTGTCTAAAAGTGCTAACACACACGCACACGCTTTTGGACTAAAGTCTTCATTGTCAACAATATTGGCCCGCCTCATCTCTATTAGTGTTTTGCTCTACGACTACGTATCAGCCCAAGGCCCTTAGATGCGACTACAAGTCCCGCCAACAAAAACAACCTGCTGCTCCTCTCAATTCTTACGGTATCGGCTGACGACCTAGCGAGGGGGCTCTTCACTCGCCCCTGTTAAGCTCTTGCGTATCCTTTTGGGAAATTTCTGCACGTCGACTTTGAACCAGTAATCGATTGGCCCTTCAGGTGTCACAAGGGAAGGAAATAGTTAAGCCCAAAAATCAAAAACACACGCTACAGTTGTCAGCATAATTATCCTAATAAATTTATCAAACAATACAGATATCTTAATGCAGAGGAAACAGGCCTTGGAAGTCCTCATCTTTGTAAGATAGACTTTTAAACAAATCAAGACAGTCATTGAACATACAAGTGTGAATAAGTGTGATGTGCATTTATTTCTATTAGCTTTCGTGTGCAAGCTATTCTTGCAAACAACCTGACCTACTCACAAACCCATGGCATAACTCCATCTAATGGTTACGAAACCGACTGAGGCCTTTTTATTTCTGCATTGAAATTTTCGTGTTTACATTGTGCCTTGCATCGCAACGGAATCGAATCAGATCCGATTTTGAACAGGAAATTAAGGCAGCATCCAGAGAAAATTCAAATACACTACGTGAACAAAACCCAATAATTTACTGAATCTGTTATTCATTTAGCCAAGTCAATTCCCTGGAGAAAATGGGGCTTTTAGGAAAAAGGCTTGTGTTAATAAGGCCCTGAGTGAACGCGAAATTCAAAAATTTATTTTTCTTGGACGAAGGAGGTTCAGGATATGCAGTTTAATTACAAAATACATTAAATGCACACATCCTGGAGAAGTTTAATTCTAAAATATCACTTTCCCAAAAGAGAAAATTCATGGCTGCCAGTAATTACTACGCCATCAACATCGCAATTACAGGCCTAATGAAACCCACTTGGTAGTGCTCGCAATTTTTTGTGTTCCAGAACATTGGTTCAAGCCGTCGAGAGTTACAGATGAGGCTTACAAACACCGGTTCATCTATTGAGCTTAGAAGGTCTCAGAAAGATTTATGTTCTTGGTGTTTCCCGGAATTTAAATTCGGCTTGGATTTTAGACCCTTTGCTGTTCCAGATCCACGTTTGGAAGGGATCAGGCGGCGGTCAATGAGACCCAGGCCTTCACGAATCTGTTTTTAGCAGAATTATGTGTTGACAATGGAGATAAAATATTTACCTTTGATGTACTTTCAAGGAAAAATCACTGTAAAATTTTTCATGTTATTTCCGTACAACCTTTTGTTTTAAAATTCATTGAATAAAAAGGAATCTGGAAACAAGTTTCTGTAGTTAAATATAGTTGTTGATGACGAAAAATGTCAGGTGTGAAAGACTTCTGATGACTAAATTATTCGAAGCAAACGGAACCATCCAAATCCACACCTTGCTTTGCACGTCACCTTTAAGATCTGAGATAAGACTACAGGATTTAGGTTGAGTAAGCTGCGTGCTAGACAAATGCCCTTTTTATAATAACCAACGTTTTACAAAACAAGTTTTTGACCATCAAGTGTTCAGAAAATTGTGAACCAAGTCTCGACTAACTAAACCAAGCCAGACAAAATAATCATAACGTGCCAAATTGTGGTTTGAAACGCGATTCGTTGGATTGTAGGGATTAAATGTAAATTCGACATTGATCACCTAGTGGCAGAAATTATGTGTTCAAACATACGCAGGAGGCATTTTCCTGATCAATCACGCACATTTAATATAAAATTTGATTTTCGCCTCTAATTTTCTGTCCCAGGAGGAATATGTATTTCTTTTGGGTGACTGGATAAACAAACACATAGGTGCTTCGGGCCGTTTAGATGTGTTCACGCCCCCCCTCCT
Source organism: Mesocestoides corti (assembly GCA_900604375.1). Classification (NCBI taxonomy): domain Eukaryota; kingdom Metazoa; phylum Platyhelminthes; class Cestoda; order Cyclophyllidea; family Mesocestoididae; genus Mesocestoides; species Mesocestoides corti. The sequence goes on along the minus strand of UXSR01005268.1, from coordinate 21,649 downwards.
GCATGCTAGTTATGCTAATGATAGCCCAGGCAAAACGTGAACTTCAATCTTTTGACAACGCATTTTTGCATAATTTTCATTTACTAACCTAAAAGTGTGGACTAATTAAAAATCTGGTAGTTCTAAAACCAAAAAAATGCAGGCCATGATTTTGACACATAAATACTGGATGCCCTAGATGTAACCTAACCCTAACTATTATTTACATTACAAAAACGAGATGCAAGATTTTATCGCGCGTTTCTGCATCCCTGATATTTCCATAAATTCTGTACATAGAACGTTCAGTGCGCACAAATCTGTCTTCATGTAGGTCAATTTTGGAAAAATTCTCGTGCCTTTAAATTACGATTTGGTCTACGCAAGAAACAATCAAAAACGTTGCTGTATCACTGTGAGAAATAATTAGTCGGCCATCTGAGAAATCACTACCGTCCAAATCGACAAACCACTCGCTGGTGAAAAAAAATTTAAAAACAGTGATAACGCTATCAACGGAATAAACCTGCTGCACCAGAATCGGAAGATACTACTGTCAATCGAGATTTATTGCCCTACTGCATTTGCTGCGCAAATCACTTTAACCTCGGGTCAGATATCGGCTTGCACCGCCAAGCTGTGAACAAAGATCACGTTGAGAGGCTTCTGCGATTTCGAGATAAAATTTTGTTGCTACCATTTTCCTAACTTTTGAAATTTCGTTATTCTGTCGTTCGAAGATCGTTTCAAAGTAGATACAGGGGTGGATTGACATAATTGTGTCAATCGGTCTGTATCGAATCCGCATGATAATGAAATGACGGCCAAATCATTTCTAAAAGTTAAAGATGATGATTTGTGTCTTAAAGTGCAGATAGCGCTAATTTGTACTTTCAGCGGGATGGCGTCCCCGTTAAAATATGGTCTCTCAGTTCCAAGAACGGTTTGCAAACATTTTCTGGGCAGATGGGCTGACTCGTAAGACCCCTAGATCTCAATCCTACTGACTTCTCTCTTAGAAGAACACTTGAAGCGGGTTGCGGCGGGCAATAAGCGAGCTTGATTTCAAACGATTTACTTGAGGGAGCTCTGCGAGGCCATGTTGATTCGGGGACCGAGTTTAAGAGAGCCTATATTAACTGATACCTTTTCCTGCTAAAAAAACATTGCATCTGTATTGCGAACAATGACACATACTTTTAAAATTCTGTGTAGGATTAAATAACTAGAGTTTATCTAATTGATTTAGAGGAATGAGGCTAAGGTTTCGGTCTTACCTGGGCCATCCAGTAAAATGACCTGAGTGCAACGGCAAAAAACTCGCGACGGATTAATCGTAACTTTATTCCCAACTTTGGAGTATTTTTACGTAGGAAACAAAAAACGAAATTTGGGAAAAGAACGCAAAAGTACCATTGAGAACCACTGGGCTGGAAATTGTAGATTGATGGTAGTTTTCGTTACTGATGCAGAGTAACAAAGCCCGAACATGAGAAACTAAACCCCCTCTCTTAAATGGTGCTAACACATTCCGACACCGTTCTTGTTAATTCTGCCACGGAACGCTTAAATTTAAATTTTTTTCGTTTTCGCATAGATACTTTTTAAAATATATCCCAAAGCATTCGAAATTTGTGGCTATCGCCATCAGTCCTTTCATAAAGTTTTAGAGTTGGTAACTTTTTACAGCTGGTTTCAATTTGAGAACATTGGACCTTACAAAAACTACTTTCTAACTATCACATTGCTAAGTAATGAGGCCAAAAATAAGGCAGCTCAGCATTTACTTAACACACTGCTCCAATTAGAGCAATCCGATTAATTAGGAGGACTAAAGGAGTTTAGTGTAAAAACACATTTGTCCCGATGGTTAATTGAGAGTGCCCACATTAGTAAATAAAATTTGTAAACGACTTTCTTCTGCGGCACACTTAAGACATCATGCGGGAGAAGAAACACGTGGAAGGGAAGTTAGCACATCGACAACTCGAGTGTTAAATTTGAAGAAAAAATTGATGTTCTTTGAAAGATTTTAGAAAGCCCGCAAGACCATGTTTTGCAAGTTATTTTCAGCCAATAATTAAAGGTGTTAATTGTTGGTCTTCGACGGTACCCGGAATGTACGTTTTTCTCTTTAAAAATTCAATTTGACTAAGTTCAAGTATATTTCCTGTCGTTGTACATACAACTGTCAACGCCTCGGCCTTGATCCCAATTGATTAGAAAAGCAACTGCCTCTGCTTTTACTACAAGCAAAACGCAATAGAACTGCACCTAGCGTCCACAAATCTTGTGTCTGACAGACCCGCCACATACAGGCAACATCTATGCGAATTACACGATACGCAGAAGATTTACCATGTTCTACCAGATTTCATAAATTCCAGCGTAAATCATGCAGTTAATAAAACAGTGTCTATAATGAAAAATTGTAAGACTTCCAGTATGCGCAGTGTTCCGTGAAACACTTTAATTTATCGAGTTGCCGTGACCACGCTACTGAAATTTTGCTTGATCCTAAAGAAATCCTTGAAGATGCATTGACGATGTAATGACTAAACCATATTTTGATGTTAAACACCATTTACTTCCTTTTGCACTTTCGACTAGATCTTGCATAAACGTCGCGGAATCTGCCGTGCATTTCGCTGTTCTCAGTGAACACCGAATACCCACGGTACGTGCAATTGGCGTGATTACTTACGATTACATTTAGGGAGCTGAATTGCACGGTACTCAAGACAATTTTTTTCAAAAAAAGAAACAACCGGAATCCTGGAAGTGCAAAAATACTATTAGTTAGTAGACAACAAACGTTTGTGCCGTATCTACATTTATGAACACGCAAATAAAGACCTGTGAAACGTCGATGTAGTGAAACGTTATGAATTGGCGCAAAGTAGTCGTTTCAGCTCAAAATTTGTCTTAAATGTTTTAAATTGAAGTGCAAACTTTGATAAACAAAAGTCTGATATGATGTGATTCAGCAAAAAATGTGTATGAGTTGATTATCAGAGAGAAAAGTATAACCTTTAGTGAATTTGTCCTAGAATAAGATGATGGCATTGTGGGTTCTGTCAGTCTACACTTTGACTTTTAGTCATTTTATACTTCTGTAAAGAAAATCACGCTTAAGTCTTTTGAGCAAATGACCAAGGGGTGATACACAAAAAACTTTTCTCTGACAGCTTACGAATTTACAAATCACCTCGGCTCACCAGGCAGCCAAGCTGTAGTGCCTAGAACAATGGGCCATGATGGATTTCCAAGCATGATCAAGATCGGAGACATTTTATTGTTTCCGTAGACCCTCGGTTGCTGCGAAATAATGGCCACACTAATTCAAGTTTTTGGAAATTAAATTACCTTGTCAAAATTTGATAAAATTTTATTTCTGCTATTACAAGCGACATCGTGCCGCTTACATTTGACAAATAAGTGGGTGACGACAATGTCATATCTTTGTAAAACAAACTCGATTTAATACTTCAGTGGCACAATTGGAACGAAGCTTTTGGGTGGAATGTTTATCAATGTTATTTGATTTTAGGAACATGAAAATATTACGAATCGTTGGGGATTGTAACTGCCAGTTAAGAAATCAAACAACCTCACAGATCTCCTTTTTGAAGAGAATCTAAATGTAATAGCCATGTTTTTACAGATAGTCGTGAATAAAACGAACACCCACATTAAAAAGTTGTAATGTTAAAGCCATGTACAGGGCTGTGCTGTGTTAGGCCACATAGGAAGTAGGTGGTTCTAGGATAAAAGTGCCATTGGTTCTTAGTGACAGGTACGCATACAGCAAAAAATTGTGCATTTTACAACCGTGACGAAAATGTGCTTACGTGTTACAAATACTGCCAATATCTGTACACATTTAGAATAAAAATAACAAACATTGTCATCAAATAATTGTATGAATTTGATTGTTTTTAGGACAAAAAAATTCACATTTCTAAAAAAAGCAATCTATTTTGATCAACATTATAATTAAAATCATTAAACTCAAAGATGGTGGTGCAATAACATGCACTAACTTTAGCCAGGTAGCCCTTAAACGTTGATAGGTTGCTTTGTCAGGTATGGTCATGGCAAATAAAACGACTGGGAACTAAGGCAAATGAATATGTTGTAGCTAAATGCAATTTTAAAGTTTTTTTATCATAAAACGGCAAATTTTTGCTCTCTCACTGATGGTGTACAAAACACCCATGAAAGTCGCAATGTCTGATCAAAATCAGGCAGATAACAAAGAGGTGTGGGTTCAATCAAACAGGTCACGCAAACCACCTGCATGATTAGGCATTAATAAGGGTTCGTGAACCACGTTGCTGATTTTCAATTCTAACAATTTGCTAAAATATTTTTCGCAAAGGTACTCTTTAACAAAGTCTTTTATTAAGATTCCCGGATGTGAATAAAATGCGACGCAGTCCTAGGTTTGTAGACTTTAAGTACAGTTCTCATAAACAACAAAAATAATCTAATGGCGTTGGGGTAAACCTCAGACTTAAAGGCTTGAAAATTTTGGGCATTTTGAATTATCAAACAACCTCTCCACATAAATTTAAGGAAAAAACAATCCGAAAATTGCAGCAAACAAGTTTGTTTTCTGGCGTTAACTTTGGTAATTGATTTAAAACATTTGTGGGCGAATAACAATTTTAGCGTCGAATTTCGTTATTCCCAAGCGTCATTTTAGGTGCTTAAATAAAAGCAGATAAAATAATATCTAAATTCATATCAATTTAGAAAATTTAACAACGCCTCAGTTGTCTTTTGAAGCCACAAATTCACGATAAAACCCCACGGTCTAGAGCTGCTACGGGTTATTAAAGGGAATGCCAGTGTTCTACACCTAAGTTAATTGATGGGGATTTCGGTGAGCGGCTGGGGAATTATCATAATCGTTTGTGTGTCAGACTTCCAAAAATATTGCCAACTATTTCCGATTAACAATGCTACAGAAATGAACCAATTGTGTAACTGGAGCAGTCCCATGGGCAGAATGAAATGATTCCAAGTGCTTTTAAACATCGAATCGAACAATATTAAAGATAACAGTTAGCGTTTGGTGCACAAACGGAGTCACGCAAAAAGTATACAATAACGTTTTTAGGTCAAACAACCCCCTTAAAGGTTCTCCTCTACTTACAAGCGTAAAGGGTTAGATAACTTTCGTAATCCTAAATCAGACACACAGTTAAATTCACTGTTCTTCTTTCTAATGGCTGCACCTTATGCGTTGTCATCTGCTTTTTGCTATTTTATTAGCATTATTTTTAGCCTTTTAATTAAAAAAAAAGATAAAGAAACATTCGTTATCAATGAACGTCAATGCACATTGCCATTATTATGACTTGCTCCAAAATTATCAGTCGCAAATCAATTGCTCATTCGGCTTGCGTGGTGTGTGTCCGCATTTAATTTAAAAGTTATTTTTCTCTGAACTAACTGTCATTAGGCAAAACAATTTTTTGCCATTCCAATTCAAACTTTACACTACCATAGTCACGCCAATAGGGGAAAACCGTGCGAAAAATTTTCAAATTATAACTTATTAAAATAAAATCCAAAAGGATCATAAACGAAAATACAGCAGACAGAATCTTTTTTTTGATCAAAAATGTGTTTATAACCTTTACTGGCAATGAAACTTGAGACAGCATTTCGAAATAAATAAACTTCCTGACACTTTTATAGAAGGACAAATCTGTTAAGGTTTCGTTATAGTTCATTTGAGAATAGTTAATAACGGTGAAGACCATTTTCTGGGAGTCAAATCAAAATCGAATTAATTGTAGAAAATGCAACGTTCGGTTACATAGTCATATATGTCTCCAAAACAAGTGAAATTTTGATTGCTGTGGTAGAACGAGTGTACTAGACACTTCAAAATTTCAGCCGGAAAATAAAAGGCGCATAGTTAGCCTTCAAGTTACCAATTTATGAAGTAGCACGAGATGGAGTTTGCTGATTACATCGTGCGACCAAACATGCTTTACAATGCGCTTGACCAAAACAAGGAACCGCTTATTAATAGCGATGGAGAGGGTGCCTTGGATTATGGAGACGTCAAGCGCGCCCGCGCCGCGATCCTGCCCCAGTTGCATGACGGCAGTTCAAACCTCGGATAGGACCGCTATGTCAAGATTCGACTTTTGTGCTTAGAGGTACCTCTACCAACAAGATCCTTACAACCACGTAACGTTTGTTAATTAAACTATAGACAAATTGCTTCCTTAATTGAAATGGTACCTTCTGAAAACAAAGTACCTACTTATTAAAGAGAGTAAACTAACTCGACCACAGGGGACAGGGGTGGTGCAATACATTGATTATTTCTCGACATCGATGATCTTTTAGTGTACAAAATTTAACTGCTATTGGTTTTGAATGTTTTACCAGGATAGTATGCAGGGGAAATCTCAAAGACTTAAACTGCTTTTTCTGGGAAATTAGCGAAATGCTATAGTAACGTTTGTTTTGATTATTCACAAAAGGAATTCGCTGCAATCCTGGCTTCCGCTTGTCAACGCATCCCAAAGATCGATTTTGCAAATGTTAAACGACCATTATTGCCAGCCATGCAAGAGCTTTTATATAAAAACGAACAACTTATTTCAACTTCTGTAAAAGAGGGTCAAAAAATAGGTAACGTACGGCTTTTTGAGTGGCCTGTTTGTGTCGCAGCAGTTTGGTCTCATTCGCGGTGGGTTCAATGCCTCCGGTGTAAGAGGAGAGTTTGTGAATTACCGACGGCAGCGGAGGACGTGTGTGATACTCATTCTAAATAAACAAAATGAACATAGGAGATTGTAATGTAGGAAAAACTATACGGTGGTTATAACGCAAATGTTTGCTAGCCCGGGAGCCTCAGAGATGAACCACAACCAAAGCACTGTAAAAGAGGTTTCAGAGTGAAAGCAAAACCCAAAATGTGGACGAATGTGAAATCACACCCAGTTGGTAAACCTGTCCGAAAAGGTACGATAACCGCACTATCAGACCTCAAATTGCACAGCTGCGAATGTGTCTGAAACCAGTAAACCCCTTTTAAACAGACAAAGAGCTTTACTTTGAAACAAAATAGCCTCTAAGCCTTCAAAACAGAGGCCATGAATAGAAGTAAAAGCTAATTTTGTAAAGCTTGAGGTGGTTTAGCAAAACTGTCTTGCTGGGGTAACATTCTAACCTTCTTGTTAATGACCCGCAAAATCAGAAAATTTTGGAATTTGTGTATGAAAACATAAGGTGCGTGTGTCCAAAAAAAGTCCGTGAACAGTGAGCTACGGTCTGTCAGAATATGACTGATAACTCTTCATTTACGCACTGACGGCGGGGGGAAGGCAGGGTAAATAACAAGGATTTAGAATAGGCCTGTCATTCCTACCGAAAATTGACTATCAGTAGGCTGAAGCTGTGTAGGCCTACTTGACATAGCAGCCCATTTGAGTAACGTGAGGAGACATATCTGCGTGACATCGCGGCAATGACTTGCCTCATGAAACATTCACTCACTGTAAGCCTTTGACCAGCTACACAAGAGAGTGATTCCTTAATACTAGAACTAATAATTGAATGTGAATTAATGTTGTGGCATTGACTGAAATTGAATAGACACGCGTCAGTCAGTCAGTCAATGTTTTGGCATGCGAATTGCAACTTTATAAACTTATAATGGGCTGAACTCAATGCCTTGAGAGGCCCGTTGTCACCAAATTCTGGTTTTTAAAACCAACTACAAATCACTGAATGAAAACTCTTTATCATTGAACAGTGTCGTGTCAGTAGTGCAGAAACGGTTTATATTTCAAACGTTTGCTGCAAAAATGTAGGACGAATTTCTGTGCATAAAAAGTACAAAGATGAGAAACAAAGGGAGGCAAAGTCGGTAAATTGACTTAAAACTGGCCAAAATTTGGTTGATTAATTTATGAAAAAATTTGGTTTTTGACCAATCTCAGGTACGCATAAAAAAACAAGTAGGGGGTTTGAATAAATGACAATAAACTAACAGCTCCTAAAATATTAATATGCAAGCTCGCATAAATTTGGGAATCGTACTAAAACTGAGAGAACCATAAAATAAGTGAGAAAAATTAGGGAAATCCCTAAACCGAGACTATGCACAACAAAAAATCAGCATAATTTTAGAAAATCTTGTAATGGTTTTCGTTGCTTTCTGTTGCTTTATTCTGTGATTAAATAATGTCCTCGATTTCGCAAAATGACTGGCCACACTTTCGTAATCAATGTCGTTGTTTGTGAGTAAGATTAAGACCCGTGATATTATACTGTCGATGAATTATATTGAAAACTAGTCAGACACCGTAAATGCTTAAAACGTTTGACGCTATAAAGGACAGAAGTAACAATTGAACTGCTTGCTGACTAATTACTTGGAAAGGTTTCTTCGTTGTAATAATCATGTCAGAACAAAGTGAGTAATATATTATTTCGCAATCCCAAGAGATTTTCGTGCATATATTTAATTTATTCGAAAAAAAGTCATCAACATAGGAACCCTGGCTTTGAAAAAAACCACAGGTCATTGATGTTTACGCTGGCGGTTGCGTATAAAAAAGAGCCTTTGTTTGGCTCGAAAGTGTTAGTAAATACAATGGCAGCTTGCACTGACAAACCGCCTCAACGGACGTTAGATACAGGTTCGTGACCATGCCCCAGATAAAAGACGTCCACTCACCACAATCTATGCCCTCTTAGGTTGTCAATACAAGTAATGCATTCGGTTGTTCTAGGGACGAAAATGCGATTACTACTTCAGATATCGCTCTATGCCCTGTCGAGATGTAAAGGAAAAAAACACTAATAGCAACTGTGATCGATAAACACACTATCAGACTCTCACGTCAGTGCTTCGAAGTCCCAAACATTAAAATGTGTCAAAGAGAAAATTGCCTAGTCAATTTGGAAGTTTTCGTAAAGACTTCTAAAAAACAGATAAGCCACACATTTTGCTTTTTCTCAAATCCATTACCAAAACTGGTTTATTACAAAAAAATGGGCACACAATTTACAGGACACACATGCCGTGCGGACAATTGAATTGTCTGTCCCCAAAAGCTACCCGGGTGAACAGAACGTGGCGCACGCGCTGCCTTCAAGGCCGCGAAATGTGAGTCACACGGCTTTGCGCCCGACGATTCATCACAAAGCGCATTGCAGCCTCCAAAACATCAATTAACTTGTTTTTAACCAAGGTTTCCGCTGGGGGAGAATAGTAGATGAGTAGTCCCTAACTGGTCCCATCAAGAATCACCTAGTGTCTGACGCCTTTCCTGTGTTTTACATCAACGCACGAGGTGACTGCTTGGGTCTACATTTGAACAGACTGACCGAAGGAATTTCAAGACTCCCGATTCTGACATCGCTAAGGTTCTCCACGTTACGGATTCATCGGAACGGTTATTCGTTTAGCAGGAAGTACGAAATTATGCACTTGCACCTAAAGGTTTGCAGTCATCAAACGCACCAAGTGATTGTGGTGCTCTGGGTTAAGAGAGGTTATGACTACGGAGACATTACTTCCTACTTATCAGCAAGAACCAGGACTCCTCACACGAAATGAATTACCAATAATTTGAAAGCAGTATGTACTTCTACTTTTCCCATGAGCTTAAGACTAACTTTTAAAACCATCAATCTTTGCAGTTTGGGCTAAATCAAATCAGATATGTGACTTTATGGGCATAAGCTGATAAGGCAAGAAAAAGCTGATTGTTTAACCGTATTTAACCACTGAAGGCGACCTGTTAATAACACCTAAACCTAACTCCAAGGGTAATGTCAGCGCATTTCACGTTCGCGAGGTCAAAAAGTGTGACTGAGAAGTTGATCTGCTTCATAAGGCGTGCTAAGCACACAAAATGCACATGTCTATTGTGCCTATTACTTTTACAGCCAATGTTAATACCTTTGCAAAATTTCAAAATCAAGAATTTGAAAACATAAATTATGATACAAGTAGTAAGAAAGTTTTACGTAGAATTTAATCAAACTTGCTTGACATAAAATTGTGGGAGTGTCATTTTGTACTCCGTTTATCGTGCAGCACTAAGACATGATACACGGCATGGGCGATGTCTGAAGTTACATAAAAAACACACACGATCTCACATTGCGATTTCAAGTGTATGTGGTGGTGAGCCAGACAGTCACTTGTCTTGTCTGGGAAAAGTAGAATTGACATAAATCACACAAAATGCACGTCAGCACAACCTAGGACAGTACATAGTCATTCTGTCAAAGCCCTATTTTGTCCTATCGGACGACAACTTTTCTCAGAAAATTGTTTCGTGTCCATCAACCATTTTGACTAAATTAAGTTAGGCTGTTTCCTTTCCTACCAAACAAAACCTTCCACGAAAAAAACCCCAATTAAAAACTCCGTGTTTGGATGGTTTCTAAATGAAGCACTGAGCCGGTTTAAATGAATGGTGACAAGAGAGCTAGCGTATATTCGCTAATTCTAAAGCAAACACGACACACAAAGTAAATCGTTTTTGAGACATGACAAGGCCACAGGATAAAAGTAGTAGTGTGCATAAGCACACAAACTAAGTAAAGGTGCGGACAAAATATGCTGGTATGTTTGCAATATTACTGAATTGCGACTATAACGCCCAAATACTAATAGTAGTATGTCATAAAATGCCATTGAGAAACATTGGAGCAACTGACATCAGTAAGCAATACAGCAACATGGCTATTATTTTCACCAAGAAAATTTAGAAAACTTACCTTGACTCACAAAATTTGTGATTTCAAACACTTCTTGAAACATGAAATTATCGTCATTGAAATGAAGATATGCAGCATTATAAACTGACCTAAAATCATCACAGGTTTCCTACCAATACGAATAACAACACGATATCTTTCTGTCAACCTTGCGGACCAAAGAAAAATGAAAAACAGGGACAGAAAAACGACTCAACTCCTTGGCAGGACACTGCTTGTGTAACAAAAAAAACGGGTGAAGTTTTTTAGCATCCAGCCACTTGGAGCCCAAACAATATCAAGGCATGCTGGAGCTCCCATTAAAGTTAAAACTTCCACCTTCATTTTACTGGTTCCTTGTATTGGGCTTTTACTAATCCTTAAGTTAGTTAGCATTTTCAATTTAATGAAAATTAATGTGAGGACATTATCTATGTAGAGGACCTTCCTAATCAATTGTGCATGTAGGAAAGACCAGGGTGTCTTGGAAAAAAACATTCCAACAGGCCTAAAGGTATAAAGTTTTGCGAATTGATTGAGGACGCCTTGTAAAATGACACTAACGACCTGTAAGCTCATCACCAATAAAAGTTGTACCAGGACGGCATGCACAACCGAAACAAAGCGAACTAAGCATTAGGACTTCAGTTGGGGCATTTGTGGTCGATTATTTTGATAAACGACTGAGGTATTGTGAAGGCGTACGCAAAATACGCAAAGCAATTTAGGATTATGTTCTCTTTGAGTGTAAAAGCACGACTACAACATGAAACCGGAACTGATGGCAGAAGAAGGCATTGTTTGGGGTAGGCATGGAAAGAAACTAGGACAGGTTTCGAGGGGCGATATCGGCCCAAACTATGGTGAGGCTGACTGCAGTAGCTTTAGCAAAGGCAGTGAGAATAAAATTGCACTAACAGAGACGTCAGAAGAAGAGCAGTTTGTCGTGACCGTGTCTACGGTCATACGATTTCACCACGTTCAAATCACTAAGGTGACTTTAATGTTGAAGTTCATGCCCAAGGAAATGAACGGCCGTGGCGACGGATACACCCTGTGCAGCAGCTCCTAGGTGACCGTTAGCAATTTTATCGGGATGAGCTTTCCGAACCTGTCGTTGGGCATCGTTGCCATCCAAAATATATAAATATCCAGCTGATTACACACTTTTCAATGTTTACGCCTTTTTTGAGGGCAGTACGTCCCATCCCGTTACTAATCAACCATGCATGAGCTGTGGGTCACACGTGATGCATCAACCATGAAGCTGCTACATAACACCATCATGTGACGTGACTGTGGCTTTACTATTTGGGGCAAATAATTGTCAGCTTATTTACAGCTCTCAAATGAAGATTTATGAGAAGCAAACGTCCGTGCATCAGTGCTTTGGTGCTAAGAAAATTCGCATTTAGCAGAATTCTTTTGAAAGTTTTTTTTTCGGAGTAGCTGAGTCCACACTTGAATAATTTTTGCATTTAACAATTGGAACAGAGGTAGTCTGGATAATACGAAAAAGACAAACGTATCTTGAATCATGAGTCATTGTGGCAGTTACAGAACTCTGGCACTGAATTCGGACAGAGCGTGATCAGACTTATTGATTTTTAGCTTAGTTAGACGCAAGGTGCCTTTGATCTTCCAATCATTTTAACTGTCTAAAAGCAATCAGAGGTGCGTATAGATCTATTATTCTTAATTCCAATTTAGTATCATGTAATGCAAAGTTAAATCGTTATAAGACGAGAAGTCGTTCGATTCTTGACACTTTGGTGCTGGTAAATAAGGCTAAGTGTCACTTTTTAGGTAGCCTAGAGTGCCATTTAGCGAATTTCTATTCATTATGCTTGAATAAATGCATTATCAAAAAGGCCGTTAATGGTTAAAGTATATATTCTTAGGGATTAGAGCCCATCTCTTAATTAAGTGCCCTCAAGGGACTCACCTATTTCTTTAAAAAAATTGTCTTTTTAAGTTAGGCATTTGGATAATTTCACCTAGAAGGTTTTTAATTAATGTGACAGGAGAGATTATGTACAACTTTTAGGCTGTAAGTGAATCAGGATACCTAACACAGGGTTGATTCAGAAGAGCAAATCAACTTATCCACGTTAAGGATTTTGCTGTTGTTTCATCAAAAACAGGCGGATTTAGTCCACATATTGCTCAAATAAAATATTGGTAGCCATCACAAAAAAACGTTATTCAAAACATTTTAAAGGGCTGTTTGATTTTTTCAAAAAATTGGTGAACTATATTTTTGCCATGTCAATTTTAAGTCAAAGGCATTTTTTGAGAGGCCAAAAGAGCTATGCTTAGAAAAAACAATGGCGGAAGTTATTTAGTTCGTAGGTTACCGGTTTATAAAAGGAGCAAACGGTAAAATTGCACCAAGCCAAAGCCTGGTATAGATCTTGGGGGAATTAAAGAATGGTCTAAAATCTAAAATCAGACTGATACTTTAGGAAACCGTAGCTTTGTAAACGGCTGCAAGATACTGACAAGGAACTAGAGGATCTGGAGAGGAATTAAACATGCTAATTAACTATTTTTAAAACCTTCTCTGTCCTACTATAAGTGCTCTTTGTTGCACCTGCGTAAGGCCTATAGCATAATATCTTCACGATTGTTTAACAGTTGCACACATTTCCACTCCCATTTTTACCTAAGCTGGGGAACGTTGGTAAACTGTGACAAAAATGATCGGTCGAATATTCAACAAGGACAGAGTTAGTGTAATTTTTAGTGCTATCCAGTAAGCAACTTTAGATGTCGAAATAAAGTGCCGGGATAAATAAAAAACAGCAAGGTCGGGCTAAGTGGCTTATTCTCCAAGATACGTTTTGCAGTAAATATGCCTAACGGTATTGAAATTGTTGATACACGCAACGAATAATGGTTAAATACTCGACATTATTCCTAGTAACACTTTACTTTCGATTTAACGGATCCAGTCTACTTAAGTAGTTGACTAATAGACGGACATTAAAGTCAGTCGTGCATTAGCATGAACTACAAATTCTGCGTTACTCCTCCAGATGATAGCCTTTATTTTCATCAGCGGTAACAGCTCCTAGGTGTGCGAAAATGCAGAATTTATCAAACAGGAAACTCTAAGTTATGTTGTCATTTGAATGACTGAAATTATTTGTGATTTTTTCTTACTCTCATTGGTAAAAAATGCAAGCTTCTGGCAGCAAATAATGAATTCTAATTTCGAATCTTTTTGACATTCAATGAAGGAAATACACAAACTACCAAACATGACCAAGTGGCTCAATTGATCCACAATTAATCACCCAATAAATCAACAAGTAGTTTCATGTAAAACAAACGTCGGACCAACGGCTTCTTACTTATGGTCAAGATATCATTGCTTGTCGCTCTTTTGCAAAGAATATTGAACTTTGGTGACCACTGTCAGTTTATCAGCAACTTGATACAAACATCACAGCATGAGTTCAGATAGTATGTCAAAATCGACAGTAAAGTGCAGAACACAATTGTGATTAAATTACGACCAAACTAGCCAAATATTAGTCAAATCGGAGTCTACTGTTTCAATAATTATTGGTGAAATAATTTGTTAAACGTTGTGTCTGGGAGCATTGCTAATCACGAGAACATTTACCTAGCTAGACTGCATTGTCGCAGTCATATTTTGTCTAAAAATCTCCTAGAAATTTCGATTTACGAAGTTTTTTTTACAAAAACAGCCATTTTTCTCACCTAAGTCTATTTAATGTTAGTCTTTGAAATCCACCAACTCCCTATTTAAATATATTTGCATTATCATTACAGGATATGTTTACTTCTAATAGAAACTGTTAAAACGCTTAAATATCTCTGCCCAAGGACACAAGATCGATTCAAACAAAAACTGGACACGTTAATAAAGGTTAATTTTAGCTACACACTATTAGATAGGTTGTAGTCACGAGCTAGAAACTTGTTCACATGACGTGCGTAAGCAATCCACTAAATTTTTGTTGTACTATTTCTTTTGCCCTTTTGGCACAATTGCTTCGTTTTACTTTGACTGTTTAAGATGAATTAATAATCCGAATGTTATTCAGGCATGACTGATGCAATGACAAATGAACTGCTGTGGAAGGTTATTTTTGCTGACTTCATTGGAATTAGTGCCAAGGTATGGCGTTGGCTGTGCGCAATGCCAAGGACCCAAAACATTCCTGATTACTCACGATGGCCGGCTTAAAAGTACCCGGGCAATGAACGCACAGTTATTCTTAAGTCCATTAGCAGCTGTTAAGACGACTGATTGCTTGATAGACAGCTCGTGTTAGGCAAAGCAGTTAATTCACACATATTCTATCTTTTCGTTAGAAATTTGTAGTTACGCCTATTTTTCGAATTAAGACTCTTAAAAAAAATTCCCCCGAATTCTGTGGCAGCTTTGTAGAGGGAATGTCATATTCCAGAAGAAAATAAGCTGGATAAATGAGTTGAAGTTCAAGCTGGGAGGCCAAGTCTGAGTGCTGGGCACGTGAAAACATTAACCCCATTCCCGTGCAGAATGTCAATTCAATTGGTGCAAGAGCACGAATTGGGATTTGAGACCCTAAATTTGATCTGAGCGTGGACGTTTGAGGGAGCTGTGACAGGCACCAATGCTGTTGTCATTTTGAACAAGGCTTATCTACCAGGAGTGAATAACTGAAGGCATATTTATAAAGTGTGGTTCCACTACAACGAGGCATTTCCCTATTACAGCACCGTTGCGCTGTACACACCTGTGGAAGGGACGTCACGGTTCATCCAACTGAGGTATCTTTTTGAATGTGCTGGATATTTACCGACTTGTGAATTGTTGGGCCTAAATCAACGAAGGATTATGCCAACTTGTCTGTTTGTCATGGAAAATCTGTGTTCTCTTAAGAGTTTACTTACAAACAATTCACAAGATCGTAAAGTAAATAACATCATTAACTAACTTTTGCTTTTGATATAAGGAGGTTTGCCATATGAATATTAAATTACATTTAGTTTTGTTGCACAGAGTAGAAACCATCATTCACGCAAGGGGCGTGAAGCTGATAAGCCGATACATCTAAGTGAGATTTACTGGTAGTAAAAATGAAGAATTTAAAAAAGATACAAATTCGTGATTATGGATATACATAATGTTCACTAGCATGGAAGGAGTGTGAATTTCACTTTCAATCTAGTTATTTTTGATGCTGATGAAACATAACGAAATTGTGTCAGTAGGAAATCATTTTTCCTGGCATTAAATGAAATAATTCCTAACCCTTAAAAACAGCCAATTAATTGCGGATTTAAAAAAAGTATTTTATCCAAAATCTGCAGATTTAGGCAATTGCAGGAGAAGCACTTTTTTGACACACTCCCAATTTGCCTTAAATTTCTTTAAAATTTCCCACAAATAATAAACTAAGTATATTGCCACTATATCTTATGCGAAAGATAAACTTACAATTGTATTAACAAACATGTTAGCAAGCCCAAGGTTTTCGAAAAAACATATGCTCACTTTGGGACGTCACTAGACCACAAAGCCGTCAGCAGTAAGACTAATTTGCATTTAAATGCACAAAAAAAATCTATACGACTCGAGCAGCACAGGAAACCTGGCAAATTTTGGAGAAAAAATTGGTAAGAAATCAGGCATGAAATTGACAAAAATTACTTTGTATCGTCAAAGCACGAACATCGAAATACACGCACTGTTTAGAAAGTTTTTATTTAAAAATGACACTGCATTACCTGAACTATTTTAAAAATTAGCACGTACTGATAATACGTATCTCTCCGCTCTGACGTCTTCAAGTGAAAATGATTTATAAATATTCGTTAAATCAGTTTGTACCTGTTTTCGGTTAATGGGAAATGTTTCAAATAAGGCGACCAGCAGCAATATCATGGAATGTACGAAAACACGGTGACATTAAACCTAACTTACCTCATAAAGACCAAGGCCGCAATCGTCATCTACACCCTCAATATCATCATCGATTGGTACCACAACATCGTCAATCGGGCTACTTTCGGGAACTAAAATGGACGTTCAATTTAAAAAAAATTGTCGGCATTTGTGAGGACTAAACAAACATTAAGAACTAAAATCAACTAATCTCGTATGAAAGATTATGGCAAACCATAGAATTAGTCATTACTTTAAGAATAAAAATTTTTTAGGTCTTAAGTATATAAGGTTAGAATCTATGTACCAATGACTGGATGGCAATACGTTATTTTGTTCAAAAGAAGTTTACATTAGATCAGGTATCAGACATATTATTGACTACAATGGTGCGAACAAATAGAATAATAACTGAAAAGGAAATAAATCTACCACATAAGGCACCTTTAAATAGTATGCATGCAGGGTTCTTTGTACAAAAGTTTACCACAAGACAAACGACCTGGGTGCTAAAATACTGAACGAAATTTTGACAAAAGTTACCGTCTTTAAAGTACGACCTAATTAGAATGCAGTAAATTGCTAGCTTATACGTAAAAGTAAGTTGATGACAGGATTTGTATGTCGCATGGAGTTCTACAGTTGAGAGCTATAAAACAAGTCAGTCCTGTGCATATAATCCTACAGGCCAAAAAAAGTCGTAGAGCAGGCAATTACGACAAACTTATTCATGAGAAATGCCAACTATTATTTTCTTCAGGACTCTAAATGAACAAACCCATTAAGATGTTGAATAAGGAGTGGAACGAACCCTTTCAAGGGTCATCAACACGTATTATAAACCAAATAGCAAACATGGTAATCAAAATCGGGCTAACAAATAACTTAGGCAAGACCTATAGATTCAAAAATAATTTGGCATTTCCCACATTTCAAAACATTCCAAAATACAACAAGACATGCAACCTGATATAATAAGGCGACGTATAGCTTATAACAGCATATACAATGCTTAAATGTGCAATATTAGACAAATTCGCAACGACAAAAGTGACAACATTTTATGCGATTCTATAAACCACTTGCTTCATATTCGAGTGCGCACTATTATACCGCAAAGTTTTTGTACAAACAATACAACAAAACATTTTTTAAAGATGTCCAGGCGTCAGAAATATGTAAGATGTAATGCAATATATGGAAGAATAACATACGTTCCTCGATTTTACCTTCTTCTTGAGTACTGTCCCTTGCATTTGGTTTGCGACCACCAAATGAAATAACACTAAATTTTTTAGCTCGAATCTCGCCACTCATTATTATGGACACCACAAAATATACGGTTTCACAGATGACAAGCCACCTTCAAATAAAGCTCAATTAAAAGAGTAGATTGTGTAGGTCAGCCATTGATCTAATAAAACAAATATTTCGATACATTGAATTTGGATTAATTTTGTAATAAGGTCATACTTTTGTAAATAATTGATAACACTTTATTGACAAATTTTTAAAAATTGTGGAATTTATTATATTTATCAAAACTGACTTATAGCTTTAAAGCATAATTTTCCTAATTTGTAATTGGATACTTTCAATCTAACGTCTGTGTTACTTAAAACATAATATAAATAAATGGATGAGTATTAAAACGCATTACATTTTCGTATACAAACACTGCTTAATAAATCAATTTTACAAATATTTTATGGAGAGGTATGCTTTTCGATCAAAACCAATACGGCTTCAAAAATTTATTTGCAATTCTTGAACTATCCCTGCAATCCCTCAAATATCTTTTGTAGTGCTTAATTGACTGTATTTGCAACTAAAAATTTTTGCTAAAAAACAAAAATTCCCGCATTACAATTAATCTGTAGTTAATGTCAATTTTGAGGTTTGTTAATTAGTAATTTTCATTCAGAGCATTGTTAGGACTAATGCTACTCATTAAAAAATTGATTAAGATGATCAAACTTTTATTATCTACGTAAGCTGATGATTTTAATTTCATACACCTGGTATTCATTTCGTACATTTAATATTTACTCAGGAGCTTAATTTTCAATAGTGATTTGTTGTGAATAGTCTTTATTCACATCCCTTAATCCCGTCGATCCACCTCCGACACTGTGTTCTTCAATTTGCAGCACGTCGTCTACCGCGCGACTCCTCAACCTTCCCTTCATTCACACTATTTATATTCGATTATCCTTACACGCAGGTCTCGATGTTAGCGCATGTATGACCCACACATCCGAGGTATAAATGCGCACTCACAAACCCCACGCATGACACAGTGACACCAACAAGATTGAACATTGTAGTAAACGGTTGTGTCCACGCCCCCCCTTAATCCTTTTCCTAATCGCGGGTATCAGGAAAGCGTAATCGGGCCAGGTTAATTTCGGGACCCGGCGTGGTTCATGATCACATGCTGGGGCCCACAACAGATTCATTGACCATTAATTCTATGGCTTTTATGTATTTAACTTTCATAAACTATTTCAGGTACTTCTAAATTTTGACTGAGTGGATAAGACAAGCAGGCATGTAGTTGCACAATTTTCAGATGCAAACGTTATAGAATTTAATAATTTATGATAACAATAATAATTAATAAATGATTTGCTTGTGATCTCTAACGTTATTTGTTTAAATTTTTACCTACAATTGCCTAAACGGATAAGCATCGCCAATGATGATTACCATTTATATTTGCATGTGTTTTTATGCTTATTCTGTAGTATTTATATTTAATTCTTATTACTACCTTAATCTTAGGTGCATTGAATAACTGAACTTTGTTCCTAATCTTACGAATCCATCATTTTAAGTTTCAGGGAATAAATTTGATATTAGACCGTAAGTATGGTAAAATATTTATTGTCAACAAAGGCTTATAGTAATAGTCAGAAAAACCACTAGATATGTGTTCGCTTGAATGAACTTATCCTTGATCGGGGCAACGTGGAGTTATGCGCTTTAGAGAGCACGATCGTGTGTGGTCTCTGGAAATACGAACTATTAATTACATTTTCAAATGATCTTTATACTCGAGTTAAATCAAAAATGGCTTCTACTTTAATTAAACCGGGAGTACTAAGCTACTATAAAACAGCAAAATGTTAATTTGGTGTTAATTTCTTTAGCTTGGCAATTAAACTGCCGATAGTTCCACATAACTGTTCTTGTTTGATAATAAAATCACTTGAGTGAGACATGATATGGAATGAAAGCCCTGGAATGTAAATTTGAACCACATTGAGGCTGTATTAAGGATCAAAACTAATTTATCCTTTCACTGGAAAACAATCAAATACATCAATAGCGTTTCAGAAATAGATTTTGGCATAAATCTAATTTAAATTACCACGATATTCTGAGCTTAAAAATCACCTAAAGCACACTTTGGCCAGTCTGTGACTTGTCATAAACTTTGCATTCCATGATCGTGACTTTTAGACATCTACATTAATTGTGGGTGCACGACTTATGTTATTGTTCTGTCATGAACTTAAAAGTATTTAACCTTTAAAGATATAATCAAACTGCTTAGTTTAGGTTTCTTTTTTTGCAGCGATTAATATATGGGTTAAGTTCTAACAACTATGCAACTAAGTCCAAATCACTGACATATTGTTACAGTATTGGACACAGACATATGCACTGTCAGTATTCCTAGTTATAAAACTTTCGTAAGTTTTATGGACAGTGCGAATGCATTCATTTATACAAATACATTTATTATCTTTTTTTGAAACAAATCCTCGACCTAAACGAATACAATCTAGCGAATTGTACAAATGTGCGCGCAAGTGAAAACAGCCAAGGTGTGTGGTAGAGATTATTTTCAACTAATGTTGTATGAGAGGACATCATGCAAATGGTCAAATGTTTTATTTTTGTATTTATCCATATTATCCAAAAATGTTTCGATATCTAATTCAAGGATAAAAAGTTGAAAACGAGCATTAGCTGAGATTTTAAATTCAAATTTATTTGGTATCCTGCAGTGTTAACGAATGCTTAAGTTGGATATACTGTTTAAATTTTGACAAAGTAGCAAAACCTTAATATAATGGCTAATTAACTTTACATCGTGTATATAAAATTATAACCTACCGTTGTCAATTGTCGCGTAAATCATGAAGACATTTCAATAGAAATCTGCGAGGTCTTGCAAAGACAATAATTACACGTTATGAAAAATTTAAAAGTGTTTTATTAATCCTACAAATATAAATAAAATTCTAATAGTGTGATGCTGTCAACACTAGCATTGTTGCAGCTGTTGAATCGGGTTTACTGGACTTAGTGGGAGCCTATTACCCTAGCCGCAATTTCGCCTCTTAGCACAGAAATAACAAAATCTAGAACAAAATAATACGAATTTTAATTAGCGTTGGATAATTTATATACATGTGTATGTTAATTACGCTCTAATAATAGTTGCTTAATTTCTAAGAACAAAAATCACGAAGGGAATTGTATTTGCGTTTGCCTTGGTTCGAATTACGAATATAAGCATAGTGAATATATGGAAATTAAATAGTTTAAAAATAGTTACTAATAAAATTGCAAAATTAGTATTAATACTCGAACCAAATTTATTTGTTGATTTTTGTCCTTACCTTGATAACACTACGCGGGTTCGTCAAGCCAAATCCCTTGTACACGGGTTTTTTGTGTAGAATACACGAGCCCTAGTATAAAGAAGACTGGTGCAACAGAACAAGCTTTATTTACCGACCACAAGCCAGAACTACACGTCAGGCGCCTTCCATCCGAGTCCGCCACGCTGGACACGCCGCTCATTACATACTGCTCCTCAGTCGTGTCCTTCTCTGGTTGGCTGATTATCTTCCTCGCATGCCATTGGGACTCAGAGAGACACAGGATTGGCTGAGGCCAGGCGGTCCAACATGTCTGCGCCCTGATCCGCCGCCACACTGCATCCACCTCAGGAGTGAAGCTGTCCTCAGCTTCTGGTTTTGTTCACTGCACTGTTCATGA
>UXSR01005267.1:125415-150357 GCA_900604375.1 Mesocestoides corti | reverse complement strand
GGTGAATTTTCATGGGGACGCGTGACAGTGAGAATGAGAAACTACCTGTCAGTTAAGAAAACAAATGGTGCGAGAATTTGTACAGCCTGGTCTGTAATTCGACGCCATCGTTTTAGCAGAAGAACTAGGCAAAAACTCAGCCTCTGACTAAATTATTGATACTTGGTGCCATAATCGGGTTCAGGTGTGCTAGAGTGGTCGACGTCGACCGACGTAGGCCTTAAGCATTCAAGAACATGCATGTCGCCAATGATTGAAGCGTGCCTTGATTGCTTTGGAGACCTTAAGATACCGGTTTGTCTGGTTCGCGAGTTGAGTGTACCAAGGAGATTTCGTTACAGGTTAAGACATCAAGGCAATAATTGTAACTGTTCCGAGTATGCATTCAGCAGACAAGAGTGAGCTGCTTACCTATACTGCATTTTGTGGGTGAGATATGCCACGTGTTCGCCCAAGATTTGTCCACTGCAAGGCGGTGTGATCGACGTTGGATTGGGGAAATTCGCAATGCTAAGCACTACTGTTTGTTGCAACGACGGCCAATAGGAACGCTGGTATTTACCAAATCAACTGCATGTGTTTCGGTTGGTTGGCGTGTGCGCCCAAACCCGTAAACACACTTGGGATACATGGAGAATTGCAATTACTGGAAGTACAATAAGATTGCATTTGTGAAGAGAGCACAATGTGTGAAAGAAGCCAGTTAGGAGGAGTTATTTTTTATTTTATGGTGAGAATTGGCAGAGGTATTTTGAAGAAATACGTACGGCTTTATAACGACACAGCAGCCCAACGCCTTAAAGCCAAGCTTGATAGTTCACTGCAAGGGCTAACATCACAAAGGATTTCTGGAGTTCCTTGAGGTGTAGTGTGCGGCTTACACAACTATATGCCTGAGTTTTTATTGTGGACGTGGATTCTGTCAAAATTTTGCAGAACATTAACCAATCAGAATACATGATAAAACCGATTCAATGATACCTGCTTGAACCTTATGCTGAAACAGTTACGGCCATTATTTTTCTTTATAAGCGCTTTTTTATTACACCTTAATTGAGATCGTGCTTGCAGCTGTGTTGCATTGCACAATCAACTCCACTCTGTTGGATAACCCCCCTGTAGGTCATTCAGCCATCCTTTTGAACTGCCCCACATTCTCTCGACATATCAGTTTCCCCCATTTTACATGTCTACTAAGACACTCGTTTAGCAGTACAAGTAAATCTCTCAATTTCAATTGGTTAATTTCAATCGATAATATTCCAAGAAAGTTAGCACAAGATCTTTATCTTCAAATGAACAATGCTATTAATCTACCAGGACGCAGACAGCCTATATTCACGTACTTTCTTTCTGGCAGCAAGAAACAGACTTGGCGAGTTTGGCCATTTGCGAGCACGCGTGATTTGTGCAGAAGTTCTTTCAAGTACATCAGCCTTTTCCGGAGTTGCAGATGTTGTCCAGATTTGTTATATGCGATGGCACTTTTCCAGTGCATGTGTGCACTGAAGAAGTGCCCTTATTTTGCTGAAGGATTCCTCACCATGTGGAAGAAACGGTGCTGAGTTAATTTTTTTTAAGAAGTTTCTCTGTTCTAATTCAGCTGAACTACATTTAACCATCTTAGAGGCATTTCAGGTAGGAAAACCATTACCTTAATGTAGCACAAATCAAGTGTGTTCTGGTGTAATTTTTTGAAGTTATTACAATCCGCCATGAGGGGTCTGCTTCCATAGCTTTGGCTTTTAATTTAACTTGTGGGTTCGCTACCATAACTACCTACACATTCTTCTCTGAAAAAGTGCGAATCTGGGGCTAAGATAAGTTAATGACTGACTGCCGCTAGTGGCTTATAATTATTTTTTTTCTATATGCTCAGTTTGCTGCCAGTGAACATGTAGAACCCTATACCAAGCGAGGAAGTTTGTGGTGATTTGATTAGAACTCAAACCACGTTCCTGCGGCAATTATTAGGTTGACGATCGAAATCAGATCCATTTCCCAGTTTAAGTACGCCTAACTCGGCCATGATGACGGTCAGGATAAGCACTGTCCTTATAATACCGATAGAATTACAGAAAAAATAAGTTTACCGGCCTAAGTAAGATCTGGCAAATAATATGAGATGAGTATTAAGGACTAGAGAAGACTCAGCAGTGCTGCCGTGAATCGGTAGATGTTTACATTAGTTTGCTGTGCAGTTGAGCTTATCTGTCGGCTGGTAAAGGAAACTTCTCCGATGGGCAAACGAACAGTAGAGATGTTTAATAAGTACAACAGCGATCGCATTTTCAATCTGAGGATGACACTTTGCAAATGAATGTACATTTTCTCAACCAAAAGCCCATATACCAAGAACCAATAGACAAATCCCATGTCCAGTTCAAGCTCTTTTCTCCCAACCCGAGACAAAGATATGAACCCATGCTAAGTACCATTACTGATGTGAATGCCATGGGTGACCTTGACCCTAAAGACTAAGAGGGATTAACACAGGTAAGAACCGTGACCAAGACAGGTGGTGTGATGTGGGGATTTGTGTAAACAGTACCAAAATCTCAATGACCCAAAGAGCAGTGGTGAGTAATGCTGACATCCCAAACAAATAATCCTATGGTTCCATAGCCAAGACGATAGAATATCGCTTTCTGAACACTGGACGATAGGTCTGGCTGAAGGTGCTGATTCTTCTTGAACAGGGGGTCTTTCGGTCGTCATGCTATGCATGGTTAAGAGCTCATTTAAATTTCAGGAACAGTAAGTATAATATTAATGTTCGATCTTATCGAGGGTTAACTATTTGCTTACTTCTGTTGTTCTGCATGGGCTACGTAACCAATTTCTCTGAAATGCAATTAAATTTAAAGTTTGGGTTCATTCATGTTCTCGGCTCATCTTCCAATCACCCAGTCTCGACTTTTTAAGCTAATTCCAAGTAGCTTTTCGCACAGTCAATGTAGTATTCTTTCATATTTTTAATCCGACAAAACCATATAGCAATCAGGCGTGAACTTTGTTTTTCTAGTTCTATGGTTTTAAAATACACGTATTGTTGTAAATTCGAAACTTCAGCCACAACAATTAGGCGAAACTTTGAAAACTAAGTATTTGATCTAGAATTATATTTCACTTAAAATCGGGCAGTTTCAGGCAGATAGCGAAAATGCA
Source organism: Mesocestoides corti (assembly GCA_900604375.1). NCBI lineage: Eukaryota > Metazoa > Platyhelminthes > Cestoda > Cyclophyllidea > Mesocestoididae > Mesocestoides > Mesocestoides corti. The sequence goes on along the minus strand of UXSR01005267.1, from coordinate 147,189 downwards.
TTTTTGAGTTCAGGTTTGTAAACGAGAGATTAATCTGCTAATGTATTTAGCGTTTTTTCACGACCCACGAATCTCATGTCTTCACTACCACCCACACTTGTCATCCCTTGACCCTCTGACCGCATAATTATTAGATCTCGTTAATGTTTTTAACATTTTTCAATAACTACAGTCTGCCTGAGAGGTTGAACAAGTCTGAAAACAAGGATCAGATGAGATCAGTTTCGGCGCCATTTACCTCTAGTACATTGCAACTTCTGCAGCTTACGAAACGACCCATGCTACAAGTTGTCGAGGCCTACCAACATTGCTGGAACAAAGAAGCGATCGATAAGGCAACACAAAACTTACAAGCTTCACAAAACTACTGGATGTATCCATTTAGCAATTAATGTCAACACCCTCGGTTATCATTACCGCCTCGTCACCCATGTCTACTACTTAGAAACCCTCATTTGAGCAGGTCGATAATTTACTGATACACTCCCATGCCTACATAGCGTAATATATCAACCAACGTCGCAGCAAATTCAGTGATATTGCACGAGAGCAAAGATATTGATAAAACACCGCTCCTTAAGTCTCCATAACTAGCAACGAACCCTGGTCGTGTTGCACAACATCACATCCCAAGTACCGAGCTCCAGTACCCGTGCACTCATTGTATACAAATCAGGCAACATCCTCACTGATTAGTTCAAGTGTGTTTTCTTAAACGCAGAATCGACGACGATTACCACATCCAGCCAAATATCATCTAAAACATCAGTAGCTCTCACCTAAAACGCATTCTCGTACGACATTTGCTTCGTTCCTGCTATTAATCTACTTATACATTCAACAAAGTACTACTAGACTATTTAGTAAAAGCGGCAAAACAAAACGGCCTGACGACTGCATCGACTGATGTTTCTCTTGAGAATTCCACACAAACTCGCTAAGTTTGTTACAAGATAAACAGGATTAACTTAATAGGGTGTGCGCTTTCTTTGGTTTTCGCCAACAGTCCTTCATCAAGTAAGAAAGCGAGCTTCAGAAAAGTTTTTTTTTAAAAAATCACGACAAAATCACAGATACGCATATTTACCGAAATCAATTAAATAGGCATTGGTTCGACCACAAAGAAAACGAAGGAAAGTAAGGGGGGAGGGAGTCTCGTGGTGTGGTAGGGTACGAGGTGCAGTAACACGTGAGTAGGCAATAGGTAGGCGGAATAATACGGTTAATTTGTAGATGCAGTAAATGCAACGAGTCTTGGTAGGCAATTGCTAGTTTCCCAGGAAAGCATCCTCAACAGATACCTTACACGGTTTAGAGCCCATCTGGTCGATCCGCCGCTCCAGCAACTCCAAAGTCGTTCGCATCTGAAGAAGACGAAACAATCAGACGCTACGTGGTACAGACAACACCCACACTTGTTGGAATAACCGTGATTTGAGGGCAAAACACCACACATGCTCAATCAATCGCGACAAGAATCTGGCAAAAATGTAAATGTTTAGCAAAAAACTGGCAACTGATATGCCCAGTTCAGCGTGAAATACGCGATTTCGATTCTACGTGCCGAAATTCATTCGGTGTGCATTTCAGCCAGCATCCACAGTTTGTGACAGAGAATCGCCAATGATCAATCTTGAGGAAATTCAAATCAACTTGTGCTACGCAACAAAACCCACTGACCCTGTAATTAAAATCAAATTTCCCAACGATGGCAAAAGATGTCTTAACTACACAATGACGCGACCCAAATTTGATTCATTGGGGGAATGTCACACATCTCCCTTTTTTAAACAGGCCTAATTAACTGCCAATCAAAAAGAATCACGACTTCATGCTGTTTCAGCTCTCAGGTGACCAGCAATAAAAATAAAGGTCTTTTTTTTTCAAAAATCGCGATCATTCAACCGGAATAAAGCAAGCCCCTGGAAACCACTAAATCTCCCTTTTTTTCAAAGCGATCCCACGGTAGAGCAAGAGACTTGCACACGCGCGTACATGGCACCATTTAAATGCGAGTGACCTTCAGAACACGAGTCGCCGTAGCGCCACTAGCAGCACATGCAAGTCAACGGAGTGACTTTCAAAGGCGCCTTAAGTTGGCTGCAGCAGAAAGTGGTCTAAGTAGGTTGACGAGAAAAGAAGCAAGTCAAACCTCAGACAGAAACACCCCACAGCTGCGTAGTTGCTATAGCCTCACTAAAGTTGTCAAATATCAACTGCACAACCACAAATATGTAAGTAGGATGAACTGTGGTTGATGGTTTTTATACGAGGGGGAGTCATTAATTGAATTACACTAACTTCGTAAGTCCGCCTAGGCATTGGTGAGAACAAAACGGTCATATCACCGGTGGCGTGATATAAAGAAAAGTACCCACCTCATCAATAAAGGGGCAGATAAGACCCGCATAAACGGCAAAACCATCACAACCAGTATAACCTAACAACGACGTTATTGGATCACGCGCACTATGGCTGTCCGCAGCCAAGCCAGCGCATGACGAGTCCTCAAAACAACTGAAAAGGACTGTCAATGACGTTATTTCAAGCCAGGAAAACAGCACTTAGGTTAAAATTACAAGAACCAGCGTACATATGTCAATGGAACCCGATCTGCACTGTGGTAGCCCTTATAACTATACATTTGTTAAATCTACCTACTAAGAATCCGCAACGAAACACACAAGACAAACAGAACTAGTGGACACAGGGTCATCCCGGTTCGCAAGGTAAGGCAATGAACATCGGGTGGATTTAAGGGCGTCCCCTAACCCATCACAGCAAGAACTCACAGGTATGGCGATGCAGAGTATAAGAACACTCGAGGTGGTTTACCAACCCTCACGAGACATAAAACTGAGCAACAGTGCAATGAAAAAGAGCATCTGCTTTCCCTTACCTGAGCAAGAACGTCTGAAACAGAGTCAACAAGCAACCGAACCGATGTTAGCTCATCGCAACAAGGGGAAGCGGGGTCAAATGTGCGACCGGAGAAATCAAATTGGCGTGAGACCACCTTCTCTAGCCTTTGATAACGGTTGTAAATCATGGAGAGGAAGACGCACAGTCCGAGGCTCCTGTAAAGTAATTAACTACCATTAACTGCGTATTAGGAATAAATAGGGGAAAAAATCTTGGCAGGTAGAGGTGATGACGGGAGACATGTAGGAGCGAATCATCGGCTCAGTTTCTGACCAAACAAAGGCGATTAAGAACCTCCCGACCCATGCCACCCTTTTGTACATACGATTATTGCTAACACAAAGTTAGAAAATGAGGGAATTGGTGAGACAAGCATTTCACTCTAGGCCTTGTTTTAGCACCTCAGGTGTACTAGAAATGAAAGTTAAAAAGATGCCAGTTCGTGAGAGTCAACGACATTAAACATATTTTTGAAGGTCTCATTCCTACATACAGGAACTGATTGAGCAAGCTAAGGCCTACAAAGGTACCGCAAGTCACTCACACGGCAATAATAAAAGGCCATTTCCTGTCAGACTGCTGGTTTGGACAGAAAAGCGCCTGGGAAATGGTCAAACCACACTGAGTCGATGGCATGGATGACGACGACGGGAGCTGATTCTTATCTGCCTCAGTTGCTCCCAACTTGCCGCCAACTGCTGTGTCTTTATCTCCAGAGGACTTGGAGCAAAAACCAACTTTTTGAGGTCGTGTCAGTCTGCGCCGGTGGGGCTTGGCTAGTGTGCCGCCGCTGATGCGCTCGTTGTCAGACAAGAGTGCGGCAGCCGCGGACAACTGACCGACGAGGTCGGTGAAATTGTCTGTCAAACTCGACTTGCAGGTGCTCTCGATTATCGACTTTGCCCCAAAGAAGACTGGCCGATCGTAGACCACTTCAGACGTGATTATGAGATGGGACACCGTGTCACTCCGTCGCAATAAACAGTACCGACTGGTTACATGGAAGGAGTTACACAGGGGAACTGCCTCGTTTGTCACTTTGGCGTCGATGACGTAGCGCTTGCCGGGGCGTGTCTCCCTCAAAATGATGGTCTGTTCGAACAAAAATAAACAACTTGACAACAGTCCCTAGTATAATTGCTAGTCAAACAAAAAGTCTACGGTTTAAGCAAGTTGGCGTGTGTGTGAATTAACATGATAGCTACATCATAGGCGCTGGCAGCATTCACCGTTTGAACCACAGAACTCTTCTTAAACTTCAGATATAAATACGGAAATGCGAGTAAGAAGGACGCCATTTGTTAGCATTGCTTACAATGAATCGCGAGGGAGAGCTGAACAAAGTAATTTACACCGTCACCCCCACTAGCAAATCGTGACACCGACCCTTCTGCACCTAGGCTTTGAACCAGTGTTCAAATTCAATACAAACGACCTTATGGCGATACCACGCTTCATGCACTACTCACAACAGCTATATAGCCGTATTCTGGATCCCTTTACTGATTGGCGATTAATGAGCTTCACTCCTTTTGGTGACTGGCCATTCCAAAATGGTCATTTTTGCAAACGGAGTGAGTGCGAAGTCGATTCGATTTACTGCCTCAAATATATACGGCGTGAACTTTGTTTGTATCCTGTCGTATTAGTTAATACTTACGCACCGTGAAACACATCTACTACCGATTGGCCCTGGTTCTTTATTGACCTCCCTAACCTGGGGATTTTGCTTTTTTAAACAGAACGAGAATTAGTAAACCAATTCAAGTTTGCAAGATTACTCGAGGATGACTAAGAAATCGAAAGAAGGCAACACTCCTGCGCTTATACAACACTGCTTAATTGCTTCGTTGAATTTCCGTTGGTCGAAGTTACCTACGATGAAGGCAGTTATTAATAAAAGTGCAGACATTACAGGCAATGGGTCGTGCAAAAAGTGCGGTATTTATTCAACTGCGCAAGATCAGCATTTTTTTGGCATGAATAAATCAAGAACTACCATCACACGTAGTTCGATGGATTGGTCATGACGGGAAACTCAGGAGCCTTTGATAACTTTATGAAAGCACCGGAATGCGATATTGCATGATAGTAAATGTAAATTAAGGTAATGTAACTGCCAAGGAGATACTGAGTAAACAGGTTGGTAGACAAATTCGTCGGCTGTATAATCATTGTGCCCAACACAGGAACAATAACAGTTTGGTGGCGGCAATAAAGCAAACTTAAATACTTGCCTGATTTTCAACAGCTGTGCACGTTCGTGGACCAACGCGTTGTTTCAGCGTCAACACATAGCTTATTTTCCGGTGGAGGGTAGCATCACCATGTTCAGGCGTAGGCCAGGGTCTGGACGGCCAGCGACTCTGTTCCACATCGAAGGTGCCCCGATGCGCACAGAAATCCGCGAAAAACTGGGAATCTGTGAAGAGGCACGCAAAGAGAGCGTCCACGGACAAATTGATGTCTGCGTCCGCGTACTTGCGTCCGGGATGATTGTGCCCTGTGCCGCATGTCACCGGTGGTGCATCACTTTCGGTGTTGAAGGTGGGCATCGTGGACGCTCTCGGGGGAGGCAGGGGTGCCCGACGAACTTTGTGGGACGGACGACGTGCCTGAGTCTGCTCGTGCTTCCCTTCCGTGAGGCCTGTGTGGGAAGGAGGAAAACTACTGCATGCAAAAGTGGCTGTCCAAGAAGCTGATCCGTGTCACGGATCAAATGGAAGCGGGCTTCAAAAAAAGACAGCTGCTTCGAGAAAAATAACTCTGTCGAAAACCGTTACTACCTGATAAACCACTCCAGCTGATAATTAAACTTTACTTCAACGTTAAATTCAAGGGCACTAGAGATTAACCACCGTGTGTAGGCTTTCATTCTCTACCAAACGACAATCAAATCATGCTGAAATTGAATTAGGAAATCAAATTCATTTGGCAATTAGTGGCCAGCAACGACTAAAATGCGCCACATCAAAAAAAGTCCATTTATAAAAAAATCACTACAAATGCTACATCTTCAGTGCCTCGGGATAAGAGCCAAATCAGACAAGCGGAAATGAGGAGGTATGAGGAATTGTTAAGTCCAAATTTGCTTTTATGCATTCACGTTATTCATTCTAACCAGCAGACAGTTCTTTTGCAATTTCGGCCAAAGTAAGATATACAAAAATGGTAAACAATGTTAACACTTACCTTCCTGACTTTTATCGACGTCATCTTCGCTGGTGCCACTATTTGCCGTTGCTTCACTTTCACTCATTTCGTGAAATGAGTAGCTCTGAGAGGCAGAGGTTTCGTTAGTTCGTCTCTGACGATTCAACCGAAGTTGAGAACAGGGTTTTCGGTGAATAATTTCATCAGTGTCCGGTCGTCGTCGTCGTCGTCCTAGGGGATGCTCATTCAGACGATCCAAAGGCGGAGAGGCCGCTGTAGAACTAGCCATCCTCTGGCAGTTCGGGTGGGTAACAGGGGAATCGTTCAACTCCGATGAGGAGACCGAGCGATTAACCGGCTGAATGGAAAAGAAGGGCACGCATTACGAAAGCGAAAGAAAATAGTTAAGATAATCGGTACAAACAACCACCTACAGGGACATACGCATACTCTGATTGAAAGCTGACATTACGAAAAACCCGGTAAAGGTCCTCCAAAAAGCCAAAATCTCCACCCTGTGTGGTTTCTGCATCTTCTATGGTAGTCAATGTTTTCGAAGGTACGCCCTTTGGACAAACGTGGCTACGACAATTGGCACCCCTTGATCAAAATTTCCACCACAACACTTTAGCGCCGATGAAGGCTCACAGGGCCAGTAACATCAAAGTTGGCGTATTTAAAGACTAAGTGTAGCAATTTAAAATGAACTAGCGGTACATACGTCTGAAGAATTTACACACAGCTCGTGTCATTTTGTGAAACCTGAAATTGTTGCATCTTTGGTTTGACTCTGGGATTTTGTAATGGACACAATTAATCAGCCTCACCCCTACGTCAGGCGGTAACGCGATAGACTATTCTGAATGATTCAAACCAGAGTGCGGTTAAATTGTGCGGAAATAAAAACCAAATATTCAACTACATACCTCGTAATAAACACGATCATTTCTATGTGTCAGAAGAAGATTCCCAAATCCCCACACAAACGAGAACCAAGTAAAGAAATGGAAGGGGTGGGTGCAGTGTAGGCAGACTTGCAGTAAGGTTTGCCAAAATTAGATCCGCAATAACAACCGGATTTCAATAATCCTTAATTTTTCGAACACTTTTCTTTACTACGCCAGTACAAAATACGATAAAAATCTTCAAGGGTTTAATTAAGTCCGGATAGGTAGTTAAAAGGGTTCATGTGAGCGATGTAGTCAACAATTGCAGGCAAGTGCACTCACTAAACTCGACATTGACCGATGAATGAGGAATGAAACGGGTAAAACATGTAAAAACATGGTCAAATATGCATCGTTACGTAATTGCGCCTAAGAATTCCTGCAATATGCGTTAATAATGAATAAAGAAGTGAGAAGACTCGGCCCGAACATTTTGTCATTGATGCTTGCATAAATCTGCCCACAGGGGACAAATGGACGGTGTTGGTGACGTAATTTTGGGGTGACATGTGGAGATCAGTACAGAACGGTAGCCACTAAAAATAAAACCGATAATGTACAACCACTTTGCTAAAACCACAGGGACAGACTACAAAATTGAAGGAATAGTAAGTTCCCGTACAATACACAAGCACACAAAAAACTTCACGTAATTAATCATGTTGCATTACTTCATCCCATAAATTTGTCTCCAGTATGCAAGGGACTCACAAGCGACGGATAAGCACCCTCCTCGAGTTCGTCGCCCTCTTCAAAGTCCAAAATAGCAATACTTTCGTCGCCGTATACGTCTTGCACCTGACACAGCAACTCTTCCATATTCGTCACCTACAAGGGAAACAAGCAGTGACGAAGAAACCACATGACAGGGAGGCAAAGCAAATTGCCTCAAACAAAGGGTGAAGGCAAACGACATGCATTCTACTCAATTGGGAGATTGAAACAATCAAGGCAAGTCTATAAAGTGGATAGAAAGAACGTCAAATATGTAGTCTGCATAGCTTGGAGCAAAGCAGGATTACAGCGTTAAACACTCGTTCTAACCAAGGTGAGAAGACAGACACCTCGTCGTGAAAAAAACGCGGACGTGCAGCGTGAATTAACACGTGGGATGTGCAGATAGAGACGTGCATAACACGAAAAATTGCCGGATCGAGGAGATCGGTAAGTCATCGATAATGTGGTTACAGTAACCGTAAGGAAGGAAATCCAAGTTTAAAAGGACAACACGAGCCATGTATGAAGTGGGATTGTACTGCGTTCATGACCATTTAATTCTTCCAAAAGACATACAAATAAAAAATAGAAACCTGCACTTTTCTGCATAGTACGTAGAAATGCGCGGTAATGCCCGAGATGTTACGTCATCATTCAAAGTTCCTACATTTTCAATAAAATTGATGACGCAATGGGAAACTCGCACGCCATAAATTGCGATGTGAATGACGATTCCGATAACGATTACGGATTTCGTGAGCACTGAAACTGCGGAGACCTTATAGTTTCAACAATCGCCTACGCTTCGAAACATATTTAAAATGAAAGGCGCAAAGCAAATATCTGCAAAGTAGATGGAGATTCCTGTCCCACGGCCAAACAATGTGTGAGTGTGCCTTCAAGTGGTTGAGTTCCAGACCACCAAAAGAGCTACGGCAAATGAACAGTGTGAGTTCGTGATACGAAACACTCTCAGGAACCGCGCATCATCTTCGCCTCGTCCATTTTAAGGTTACAAGTGGGGAAATGTGTGCAACAACTTCCAGGAAGAGACGGTACTTAAAAGTAGTATCACTACGATGGACCACAAGGAGTTTCATTTATTTCAGGTAGTCTCACTGGGGTTTCGCAATAACGCACTCGAGACATCCACTCCACCAACCCACCTGCTAAATGCGCAATTGATAACCTACTTCAGGTACAGGCCGTTGTGCGATGTTAATGAGAGGGTTTACGGTCTCGTCTTTGAGAATGAGGCCAGTTGAGTGGAAGCGGGTCTCGCTTAGCCCCAGATAAAAAGCACACGATTGCATAGGCAGTCCAGTAGTAAGCAGTCGTCGTTGATTACGCTTAGAGTGCAAATTTAGCACTTATGAATAGGAGTATATGCGGGCTTAAAGTTGCTCGGCACTACCACTCGTCTAGCCGATTCACAATTACCACTGTGAAAAGACACCAAGGAGAAAGCCAAATTAAAGCTGAATACAGAAAGAGAAGCAAAACCACAAAGAGGGGATCACAGCAAGCAAAAGTCAGAAACAACAATAAAACCAACGAATGTGAGAGCATTTGAATGTCAACATACCTCGCTTTCAGAAGGCAAAATTCTCTGTGGTCAAGACAAAGGGTAAAAAAGAATTAATTTACAGCACAGATGGACACATGTGTGGGATTTGTGTACCTCTCTCATCTAACCACAAAACATCATGTAGACTGGATTAATGGTAAATGAGTAAGTAGCACGCAAGGCACTGGTGAGCGAGAAAACTACCAGTCGACTAGACACAGTGCTGATTTTCACCTTTACTACTTTAAAAAAATGTGAAAAACAAAGTTATGCCACAAAAATTTTAAGTACTCTTGAGGAAACACTTATGCATTTGGGAGGCAGCAACGAGTGATGTTTAGTGAATGCGGTTTCAAAAACGAGTTCCGTCACCGTGTTCTTGAAAGACCAGATAAAAACCTAAACATTTGATCTGCCACCTTTTCCAAGCCGATAAGCACCTATACAGCGTAGAGATTTTGTGCAGCTTGGATGTTAGCCCCGGTAACCTGCTTACCGGTGGCGTGAGAGTAAACACGCGAGGAACTGGAGTTGTCGTGATAAGAAAACAAGTGAGCCTCACAACACAAGCGCATCGCAGCCGGCGCACATTAGTACCGACCGTCCGAAACTACTCTCGGAAGGCCAGTGTGGTGCAGTAGCTACCGGCTCTAACAACAGCAGGAGACGGTATTGTGATTATAAATTTGATGGATGATTAAGCGAAATCAACCAAAACAACGCAACATCTTACACTTAAAAAGCTCGCCGAAAACAAAGTGCCAATTATTTATTTTTAAAAAAGTGCGTTCCACACTAAACGTGGTCACAATGAGAGCGAATTTCTGTCATTTAATTGGTAAAGTGCAATGTGCAGAACACATTCATACACGCACAAGAAGCAAGGTGACACAATGCTTTCAGTGAATTAGATGAGCAAATAAACGCAGACGTGAATGTCGTACAACCATGAGAAACCACGGTAACTGTAACAATGACGCAACATAAACCAACCAAAAAGAGTAAGGTAGATTTAGCGCAGATTTTGAACGAGTCGCTGGAGCAAAGAGCCAGATTGTTTTGTAAAAAGAACAAATTGTGAAACCAAGGGGAAATCTTTCTAAAAAACTGAGGACAACTACTTTAGCATCTGCCAAGCAACAACAATAAACGGAAGCAGATAATAGAGCTTAGGTAAATCAACAAAAAACTTTTGGAGGATGAAAGAACAAATGAAAAAATCAGAATCGTTTCCATCTGTGAGGAGCAATCACATTACAGTGATAAGGTAGCGAAGTGGGAGAATACGGCAATCAGACAAGACGCGAAAATAAAACAAGCGCAGACAAGTGGTGAAGAGACTTACGCCCCCAGCCTTGCTATTTTCACACACTCTTTTGAGGATTGCGAAGGTTCGTTCGCGGGAGGCAAACGACGTGAAGAAGTAGCGCTCGTCATTTGATTTGAGTGTCAACTGGATGGCATTGGGGATAAGACGAACGGTCTTCGCCTTTGAAACCGACTGGATATCTTCGACCGCCAGGAACAACTAAACGGGCAATTTCCAACAAAAAACATATAGTTAGGCAAAATGAAATTACACAAATCGAAAAACGGAAAAAACACGATTTCACAGGAAAATGTGACAAAGGATTAGAGATGCGTCTTGTAGCAAAATCAAAATCGAAGCAAATTGCATTTAAACATCAGAAGCACGTGAGACACAAGGCCGAAATGTCAAGCGGACAGCATTTGAAGAGGAGTAAAATTTTACTCAAATTTTCACATATACTGAATTCTTTAGATTGACTTATTGTGAGCAATATCTAGTGAAGGCAGTATTAACTTGAAGGCATCGAGCATTTACATCCGATGCATTGATGGATGATAACTCTTAAATTTTCTGGATCTGACAGCACTACTGATAAAGATTCTTCACTAATATGAATGTTTTACTGAGATGTATGTCCTTCTAACGCTACCCATTGGGATCAGTAAAAGACGCCGCATAAATCCGAAAACAGAACGAAATCTCTAGACAAAAACGTCGACCCCTTACATCATTTAAAATGTTACATTTTTGAATGAGATTTTACTCTTGGCCTGACAGCGACACTAAACTAAAAGCATTTCAATTGGTTGTTTTTAACTATTTGACACAAAAAACACAGCTGGTGCTGAAATTACTGAATCGTGACTTCCAAATGCTACTGATACAAATCAGTTTTGCCAAAATCATTTTCGTTATATACACTACAGCCAGGCCATCATTACAAATCGCACACATTCAGCGTACAAATATGGCAAATTTTATCATAACTAGAGGGATGGTAATAAATGAACCGTTTGTTGACCGATTTCCACAAGAACATTCACGAGCTCAAACACTCCAATGAGTTCTTTTCAGTAGTTTGCTTCTTGTTTTTAGAGCAATAAAGGTTGCCATGACACAGCATAGATAAATAGCACTAACTCATACACGGTTACATGCGTGAAAAAAGGTACCAGCTCCAATAAAATTGACATTCCACAAATGACGCCAAAGGTTAATTCAAACGCTCATTTCTACTGCCACAGCAGTTGGCCCTTTAGTCTAAGATGGTCTCGGGAATGATCCAATTCTGACGGAACCGTAATGCACTGTTCCATTAGCAATCGCAAATCCGAATCGAAGTAATGGCAATGTGATAACTGAGCAAAATCACTATTGGCGCAGAGCAAATAGTCCTTTGGCATAATACCGGCAACAGCACACCTTCAATTCGTAGATAATCTTTGAATAGAAGCAGATCCACTTTTCGGTGATGTACATTCGTCCGAGGAGAAGGAGACCATTCTTATTCTTGGCGAGAGCGCAGGAGTAATCTAGGTTGTGGAAAATGGAATCAAATTCTCAGTGGAGAAAGGGCAGAGCAAGGGTAAGTCACGGGTCTTCCCCTTTCGAAGTGAAGCTAAGTGATTTGAAGCACTGGCCTCCGACTTCGCGGTTGCAAACCGCAAAGTAAATTCCCCGAAACAAAAAAAATCACTACAGGTCTTTCTGCCACCGATTACCTCCTGATCATTGGTGTTTTGTCCAGTAACAATGGAAGCACTTCCTCCCTGCCTTCCTGCGATCACAGTTAGATGGGTCATCCGAGCCTAGTCTACGAAGTTGGTTAGCTAAATCAGTAACTCTAGTGACGAACTATGGTCAGAATTAAAAGTTCTGAGGATGAAGTATAGCTGTGCCACGACCTAAATATGCCAAATCCATTCGCTAGGTCTCCATCAATGCTATGGGTCAATGAGTTAGCACCAACCACGTGATATGCTGCCGCCTCAGCCCACATGTATCAAGTGGCCTTGAAGTGGTTCAAGGTCAGTGTGCGACACAATTAATCACTTGGGGTTTCGTCTTTTGATTGAGATCCATTTAAGTGCTTCATGATTAGTCTGTTCACAGAAAAAACCAGTAAGCAATTGCATAATTTCATCACCTCCCCCAGGAAATCAATCGCAAACGTTTTCTTAAACACAGAAAAAATTTAGCGAACAGCAAAATGCAAAATTAACGAGTCAATTTTTTCTATTTTGCGTTGCTTCCATGCCTTTGGACTAGATTTAACCCCTTGTAGAGCAAATTTGTGACTCCATTAATTGAAATTGGGGCGATTTAATTGAACGTAGGTAATACTGATAAGTAACCACTTACTCGTGTGATTGCAACACTGTATGCTTACTTCATAGGCATGAAAACGCATTTTTCCGTTAACCTTGTCACACTATTTACTTGGACCAACCTTTTACCAGCTAATAACGCTGAAAATCTGGACATCGTATCTCCGAATAGCAACTTAGACACAAAAAAGTAACGCGCCGCTGGGACCAAAAAGAAAACTTCGTAAATTTCACATTTGCGGAAAAAGTCATGGTCTACTCAGGACTGCTCATTACAGATGATCACAAAAGCAGATTTGCAACCCTACATTCATGTTCCCCACTAGTTGAATAATGCGCACAACGCGTTGTTGTGTCCAGGTCTTGATGTCGCCTGCACTAGAGACTGCTCAAAGGTGAAAATGGAGAAAGCAATCGATGTGAAAGGGTCACAATATGTGGTCAGTAGAGAAGCGGTATGTACCATTATGACGATGCGGGAGCTTTATGATATCGAAACTATGAACAAGGTTTCTGAGACCGTCTTACTAGTCACGTATCTGGCTTCACACATTTAAGGTTAACCTTAGCTATGTCAAATGGAATTTGTAATGAAAAAGGAGGTGAGTTATTGATGGCAAAAAGAGATCCATAATTTAAATTGTGCGTACGCAATTCTTAAATGTACCCTGAAATGCCTGCCTAACTTCCCTAAGCGGACTGTGAGAGAATTTCGACGACTGTTGTGTTTAAAAAACGCTGTTTATCTAAAATTCTAAATCGAAAATGGGCTAGAATACATAAATAGAATTAACTATGTGAGTGTTGACGTTACCTTATTCAGACACAACCGATCGAATTTCACCATCGCATGGTCAGTGGATGTGATACAGAACAGTTAATGCAAAATGCAATGAACCTGCGCAGGCCACTACGACATTTTTAACTTATTGCACTTATTAAAAGAGGGAATACTGCGTTTATAGGGCGGACAAGTAATGGCGGGCATTTAATCTAAAAATGTACTTGCAAAAGACCATCAAGACAGGTATAGACGGAAGTCTCGAAATATGTTGCATCTCATCAGAACTCACCAGATCAGATTCAAATCTGCTACTCATCCCAACAAAAAATAAGTTACGATGTTTCACAAGATAAGTAAACCTTTTAAGTATGGAGTACAAATTCAACTCTAGTTTAAAACATGACATACCGACAAGAAGGCGATCCGTATCTACTGGTGTAGAACTGAATATTTTCTTAAAGTGGTTGACCTTTGCCCTATACGACTTCACAAGAGATTCCTATTTGGAAAACGGAGAAAATAACCAAATAGCTACTTAAACTTGTTTGAATTAATACAAGATGAAGTGCATGCAATTTCATGATTTTAATAATTCCCTGTGGCTTTCATGTACAAAATGCATCATTGATTTAAGCACATTTTGCAATAGATATTCTCAATTGGACACAAATGCAACGATTCAACAACTTAATCATAAACCGTGAAATGTCAAGCGGAGGTGGAATAGCAGCCCGGAAGTGTTTATTAATGACGCTACATAATTCCGCTCAATTCTATTTTTAAAACAGCTAACATGAACTATGCTCACCAATAAGATCAGAAATGGTTTAGTAACGATTGTTTTTAACTATGGTTACATATTTGATGACAAATAATGAAGCATGTGTAAACAAAAAGTAATGGTTTGGTACACGTTGGTATACGTTATGATTATTGTTAACTTTCCAATAATCATCAAGAAATACCGGAAAACTTGAAGCTTTTAGTTCACATAAGAGCCTCACTTGATACCAATTCGAAATTCTTCGTTTATGGCGATTTCTAGACTGCGTCAACGAGTAAACGCTTTCCCTTTCGTTTGCGATGGAGACATCAGTAGTAACATCAGCTGAAGCAGTTGCTGACATAATATCACCAGTGGAAAGGAACTCGCCGACCGACTCGGCACTTTCTTCATCATTAGACGAAATATGCGGCAGTACGTTAAGAGAGGACAAGACACCAGAAGAGTCAGAGCACAACCCATTATCATCATCACCTTCATTTAGCTCGGCATCATCGGCATCAAAATTCGTCCAATGCGAATCTGTGTCACCCGTTGTGGCACTTTGATCCGTGTCACTTAGGGAACCGCGAAGCGGAGAAACAAGGATGGGCGATGAATGACAAACTGACAAACCAAAAGTTCCAGTTGTCCGATCGGAATCAACACTCAAGAAACTTGTAAGGCTTGGGATACTGCTACTGTCGTACGGACGCGATGGGAGGGCTGAGCGAGTGACTTTAGGTAGAGCATCATCCCTGATAGCAGTAAGCTAAAGGAGAATTTAAATGAAGTTGAAATCCACAAAAAATATCAGTGGAAAGATGATCAGACAACTCACCATGGAGAGAGACGACTTCTGTGAAAGAGTAGACCCAGCTTGATCCGCCTCAGTCATCGCAAAGTGTTGAGGCTTTAGGCACACGATAAAAAAGATGTGATATAATTAATTTAGAAGGAATTTTACTGCATTATTGATAAGTACGGCATCAATTAAGGGTTAAAACATACAAATACACATAAAACACGAATCCATAAATTAAGCATTTACAAGGACGCACAAAACGCCTTACGTCATTCAGCACTAGTACGCAAGTTAAAGGCTAGCAAAATTAAGCGAGACTTCGAAGCTGAACCATTCACAAAATAACAGCGAAGAATCACGCGTAGGAGCCTGGTCAAGTCTCTAAGTTAGTGCAATGTTAAAAAAAATCACAACTAGCTGACGAAAAAACCAACAGCTGAGAAAAAAATTGCAAAACACTACGACGGAGAAAAATAGAAATCGAGAAAACATACAGGAGGTGACAGATGAATCAAAAGGAGCACGGTCACTCCCTCGTCCAATAGAAAACTGCAAGCGAAATAATAAAACAAGCCAAAGTTGTCAAACACAGAAACTATATGGAACAATATTCAGAATCACTTTCCAATCGTCAAAGCAACTGTATGACGGTTTTTTACAATTAAATTAATTAATAAATAAATATTATAATGCATCACTGAAAATATTTGCGTAAAATAGCTGCCTCGTGGAAACATGATGGAAATTTCAAAAAAACCAAAATGTAATTATTTAAGTAAAAAACAAATATATTTACTCGACGTAGGATGGGTAAAAAACACCACAACTGACTAACAATATCTGTAAAAAATTTAAAAATTCGTTACTTGCGCATTAACGTAATAGAACGTATTTGGTCACATGGACAGTGTCCACAATCCGTTGCTTCTGTTACTAATTTTTTGACTAATGACAGTCTTCATTTTACCTATATAAATCCGCAAATTTACAATGGACTAAAAAACGTAATCGAAAATATGATAATATTTAGTGAATCTTAAGAGATAAAAATTAATACCACTATCTCTCATACGAACAGTGACTGCTTATGTTCTTACCGCCTTCGTGCCATATTTTCCTTTTAGTAAAAAAGGTTGATTTTGATTTTTCAAATTAGTTTTAAGTCCGGCATTTAACCGAATATTTCTTAGTGGCATATAGAGTTTTGCGAATTATTGAGCCCATGGATTTTTCTACGTTTTAACGTCTGCAATATTTCAACGTTTTCTGCATACTCGGGGGGTGTCTAGGTAGATTTGACTCTCCAATTAAACGTTTATTTCTCAATATTTTATTACTGGTGTTTATTCTGGCTTTTTTAGGACATTTTTGGTATTCTAGTACCGAAATTGCGCTTTTAAAAAAATGCAAATAATTTTATAAAATTTAACTCCTTGTAATTTTAAATAAAAAAATTAGAAGAAGATTACATGCATTTTGTTTAAAGCAGCTTCTCTCCCGAACCGCACTTGTTGGTTTTTTCGGCGCTGCACGATGGCTGAACAGGTTGCGTTCGTTTTCTCTCACTAACCACTTTAGGTTGAGCGTGCGTTTCAAAAGCAAAAACTTTTGGGTAAGAAGCGTTCCCGGTATTACAAGTCTATCGGCTTGGGTTACAAGACTCCAAAAGAAGCAATTTTTGGCACATATATTGACAAGAAGTGCCCATTCACTAGTGATGTCACTATTCGAGGCAGAATTCTCACAGGCACTGTGCGAAAAATGAAGATGAATCGCACCATCGTCATTCGTCGCGACTACATGAAGTATGTCAAAAAATACAAGCGCTTTGAGAAGCGACACAAAAATATGTCCGTCCATTTATCTCCTTGTTTCCGTGACGTTCAAGTTGGAGATACTGTAACCTGTGGCGAATGTCGGCCCTTGAGCAAGACCGTTAGCTTCAACGTTATCAAAGTGTCGAAAGCAAGCGGCTTCAAGTCGAAGAAAGGATTTAACAAATTCTAATTACTGTAAATGGAATAAATGGATTTCTAACTAATCACTTTTTAAGCATGGGCTGTCAACATGTAACGCATTGCGCTATTTCGTATTCCACAATTCAACTTTAATGTGTGCTCATTGAATGTTTGCGGTGTTTTCAATGTACTTAGCTAGGCATCAGTCGTTTTCTAGTGTCTGTAATAATAGATTGCGGCTGTAATTTGTTTCCTGGTGTTGTTGATAGTTCCTGGCTCATCCTGTAAAAGATTCGCCTGCGTTTGACGTATACCCAAAAATTGATAGAACTGACGATCCGCTCTCTGAACTAACTGCAATGAGAAACGGCAACTGCCATTGTCTGTTTTGGAAAGGTTATCAGGTGCGTCTAAATGTGCACACATCTTCTGATTCGTGCCTTATTCCTAGTATTTGTCGGTAGGTGGCTGTTCGGTGATTCGTATGGCATGATTGATCATGTCCATTTGTAATACTTATCGCCGGATTGCGTGTCTTTTACGCGGTAAATATATTATTGCGTCGCTTTAAATCCCCTTATCTTCCTAGTTTGATGTTTTAACCCTCAACTAATCGATGCTCGCTAGATCACTTTATTTCGATCAAATTCCTTTATATTGACAACTGTGTTGAATTCTTAAGTTCTCTTATCATTTGTGAATAGTATTGTGGACTTTCCACCTTGCTGTCCAGTGTTTTGTACTCGTGTACGACAGCTAAATTTTCAGTTAGATCAGTTGCCTTAATTTTCTTGAAGTAACCGGCGACGTCTATCAGTTCAGTCACATGGGCTTTGACTGACGCATCTGAAAGGCTTGACTCAGATAGGATGCATGGCGTGGTGTAGTAGCAATTCCGGTGAAGCGGGTGCGAGCACTTCAATAAGGTGGATTTCCACTTGAATGTTACGTGGGTAGTAATGGCCAAAGTATTTTAAATGATAAACGTTTCGTGGGAATTATTTGTCCCATGACGCTCACGTGATGTGCTTTTCGGGCTTTGCCCATTATCTTTTATTCCTAGTGATTGTTAAACGCCGTGCTTGGGGTATCATGTCGCACTTTTCCGCTTGAAGCTTGGCTCAGTTCAACAAAGCAAATTGAAAGGTAGTGGTTGTGGAAGACAGCGCACGTGGGGTAGTTTTGAAGTTCAATTGGCGAGATGCAGTAGAGGTTACCTGCGTTCGTGTGCTTTTCCCGTGTGATACTATACTCTTGGTCTCGAAGACTGCTAGGGCTTCTATGTATCTAGTTGTATTTCTCGTTCATGGAATTGATGTGATCAGAAGTGAGGGAGATTATTATATTACAGTAAATGTCTCACCCTTTATGTAGACGAGGAGCATCTTTTTAAGAGGGATCTAAGGCTTTTTTTCTGGCTACGCTGGACTTCCTCTTGGGTTTATTCGGCATAAGTGATAACTCGTCCTTTCGTCGTTGGCCCATCGTGCTAAAGGACGCCGTAAGATTTCGAGTGTCAATGTGGATGGTAAAAGGATGCGTTGGGATTCAGCCCCGGGAATTTTAGAGTCTGCATGAGTTGGCACAAGGCTTTCATTCAGTCCGCTGTTCAATCAAGCCTCTACTTTTCTCAGTAAATTATTTGTTGTGCAACGCAATACAACAGAAGTTGGGATAGAGGTGGGATAAAACGCCCAATAAATGCCATTTTCTTTAGAATTAGGTGTGAGCAGTTGGAAGGAGGAGTCGATGTTATCGGCGTGGCCTTGTTTAGGTAGGTTGTAGAGAATTTCAGAATTGTGCACGGGGAAGTTGGTCGTTGTTCTAAAGAAATAACGGCAAGTGTCAAATGATTATCTGATCTGTAGGCGGTTGTGTTGACAAAGCAGATGGCTTTTCATTGATGTCGTAGGCTAATACCATAATTTTCGTGAGCGTGGCTGCAGTTTCGGTAGTTTTATAAACAGAACGCACGTGGCTAGTGCCACATTAGTTTTCTGCAAAAATTCACCTGAGCACTGATTATAGTAGCATTGACAAACTATTAGCATTTATTAAAGGGAATAATGTGCGCTTAGGAAGTAACAGGTTAATCTCAAATGAAGAAATTGTGCTCCATGTGAATGAAGGGAGGTGACAATTGGGCTTAAATTGGCAAATTCGTTTGTGCAAGATTCAGCAGTGTCAAACAATGGTTGTAGAAGGTACTCTATATCGCCGATGTCAGCTAATTCTAGTCAATTTACACACAACATACGCGCTATGAACGCTGATGCATTTAAAATTGAACATATCTGTTGCAATTCTCTTATATTGTCAGCATTCTCGCTTCATTTCTGCACAGGCAAAACATATTTTAAAAGGAGTCAGTCTCATTGGAACGTCGATGACCAACACATTTTTTCGCGTTCCCATTTACTACTAGCACCATTTCAAAGTACTACGTACCTGCAGGATCCCTAAAATCAGCAGCTCATATTTTAACTAGGTTTCTACCCAATTGGCCGCTTAATTGATTCTGCATAAGGGCGTCGCGCGCCATTCGATCAGCACACTTGTATGGCTTCTCCGTTGTACAATTGTGTCCCCACGCCACCCACCATCTGCAATCCGCATTGCTTCGCCTCTACCCGCACTAATCTACATGCAAGTCAATTCTGACCTTTTGTAAGTTCATCCTCTCTTTGTACCAAAAATAACACTCTTTGCAAAATTGTCACTTTGCATTAGGATTCGATGGTCAGGATTATATCTGACCCCGCTCCCCTTACTCTTTTTATTCCATCTGGTAATTAGGTCCAATGGTTAGGCTGTCCTTAAAGAAGAAATTATTACTAACCCCACCTTTTAGGTCCCCGTTTGGTAGGCATTCCACATGAATGATCCAAAGATTCAAGGAATATGTTATTGATTTTGAAAGTTGAATATTTCAGCGAAGATAACTTCTATTTATTGTAAGATTTGCGTATCTGCTTTATGTTACCAAAAATCATTTCATGGAATTACTCGCATTTGCTCCATTTATGTAACTCTGGGGCCAAGTAATAACGTAATTGGGCTTAAATACGATAGTTTGCGTGGTGATGAAACGTCACTTAATGTACACATTTCGGGTACTTGTCTTTATATTGGGAAGCTAAAATTAAAAGTCTACTGGTTGTAAATCAAAATATTATGCAGAAATTAGAGATCTTTTGTTAGATATATGCGTCCCCTCCAACAGGTGGCAAACAATGCATTGCTGTAAAATGAAAACATGTACCGAAATGCGCTTGACGTGAAAGGATGTTCTAAATACTCTAAATCTATGTTTACAGGTACGATTCCCATAAAGAGGTATTCCTCATTTTATGCACATTATTCACTGAATTAATTGTATTACTATACATTAATGAATGTTGCTTTCCTTATAAGTAATCATTGTTTAGCCCACTAGTCTGTTTGCCAGAGTAAAATATAAGGATTAAAACCGATTTTGTTACTATCACTTCTCAGTTGGTAATAGCCATGAATACACCTTACTATTTAATGTAGGGGTTTGTGTCGTACTTCATTTTGGTTATTTGCTCCTGCAATTAATACGTTCACAATTTACCTGCTAACCACATTGCATGTTGAATCCAGACATATTTTAAGATGCAAAACTATATGATAACAAAACTTTTGTGCGGTCTCTCTGCATATAAAACGATATGTAGCATAAAGTCAGGCCATCTTCAAATCGACGAATTTCACCTTCGATGACTAAGTGAAATTTCCAACATTGAATTCAAGCCAAAACTGCGTTTCGTATGAAAATTATAGGTTCTAACTACTGCTATGATGTTATAAAGTAATAATTTATCAAATTATGATTGATAAAATACATAATCACCTGAAAACAATAAAAAATTGTTTTGATTTGAAACGGCATCCTCTGAGAAGTTTGCTTTACACATTATTCCTGTCGTATTAGCAAGAAATTATATATAATTACCTTGTTGCTAGTACGACTAAACTAGTTGTGTTAAGTTTTTAATGATATCCTTAGTCGACTTCTTTCTAGGTTCCACAGTGCTCAGTATATAAGGGGTGTGTGATAGTACAATAATTGTGGTTACAACCTTTTTTAAAGATTTCTGCATACTTTTTAAAAAAACCATTACTTGGACTTACTAGACCAATTTAATGAATTTGTATTTCAGGAAGTCAATTTTTGAATGGCCTTGAATTGTTTAATAGACAAATATCGAAGGAACGAAACACCGCTCACTCTAAAAGTTCGTGCGGTTTGTGCGTTTGTGTTTTTTGAAATAGGCATTTGGTGTTGCTTCTACCCCTCCGATTGTATTGCGTAACGCAATTTTTTGCGATTTGATTCAATGGCGTTTTCGTAGATTGTGTTGTGTCACACGAGTTTTACTTCTTATGGTTGTGTAAATATCATCAAAATTATGTCAATCCCACTTATTTACAGGTCTAACAGTAAACCTGCAAACAACATGTTAGTTTTCTAAATATTCATCGTTTTGAGCGCTGG